>CM050168.1:203587915-203815415 GCA_027410445.1 Discoglossus pictus | reverse complement strand
AGTTGTCAAACTGCGATTCGTCGCCATGCTTGCAACAAATCCCAGTTTGACAACTACGATTGCCGCGCTGCCACCCCTAGGCATGTGCATTGCGGCGGGCGCACGCATAAGCGTCCGCCTGTGCATGCGCCCAGAAGAGGAAAACAGACAGGAGGAAGAGACAAACAGGAAAGGAGTGGGGAGACACAGAGGAGCCGGGGTGGGGGGAGACACAGGGGAGTGAGAGGAGGGGTGAGAGACACGGGAGGGAGAGGAGGGGGGAAGAGACACAGGGGAGGAGGGTGGGAGACACACAGGGGAGGAAGGGGAGACACACAGGAGAGGGGGAGAGACGGAGACGAGGGGGAGCAGACACAGGGAATGAGAGGAGGGGGGAGAGACTCAGGGGCAGGAGAGGAGGGGGGAAGAGACACAGGGGAGGGGGGAGACACACAGGGGTGGGAGAGGAGGGGGTTAGACAAACAGGGTAAGGAGAGGAGGGGAGAGACACAAGGGAGGGAGAGGAGGGGGAAGAGACACAGGGGAGGGGGAGATACACAGGGGTGGAAAAGGAGGGGGGTAGACACACAGGGGAGGGAGAGGAGGGGGGAGAGACACGGGGAGGAGGGAAAGACACAGGGAGGGAAATGGGGAAAGAGACACGAGGGAGGGGGGAAGAGACACATGAGGGAAGAGACACAGGGGGAAAGAGACACAGGGGGGAAGAGACACAGGGGAGGGAGAGGGGGAAAGAGACACAGGGGAGGGAGAGGGGGAAAGAGACACAGGGGATGGAGGGGGGAAAGAGATACGGGGGACAGGGGAGGAAAGACACAGGGGAGGGAGAGGGGGTAAAAACCCAGGGGGGGAAGGAGACACAAGGGAGGGAGAGGAGGGGGTAATGGAGACACAAGGGAGGGAGAGGAGGGGGGAAATGAGACACAAGGCAGGAAGTAGACAGAGGGAGAGACTCGCAATGAGCGCCAAAGGCGTTCATCACAAGGCCCTTGATGAGTGCCGAAGGCACTCATAGCGAGGCCAGTAAAGTAGAGGGGGGAAGAGGCTTGCAATGTGAACCAGGTGTGAGCTGTGTTACGGATGCCTCCTGATGAATACAGAAACATGGATGTATTTGTCCCTACAAATGTCTGCCAAGAATAACTGAAGTCTGATCAGATCACACAGCTCAGTGTCCGTGACAAAGATTCATTTTAAAATGGCAGCTTCGGTTCCATGTTAGTGGCAGAATAGACATATTCTACAACTTTGATGTTGATAGATAATCTTCTCTAATCTTTTCTTTAACATAGAATAAACTTAATTTCATATGCAATATGCCCTTTAAGAAAAATCTGACTGGATAAGAGGCACAATAATTACTCAAAGTGTACCCCCACAGCAAAAGGGTATTGTCAAAAGGGTACATATTAAGTTTCCAGCCAATGGAGATCATTATGAGCCTGAAACCTTGGGCCGCCATGCTAAGCCCTTGAGTACTGGGTTGTATGTTACCCTTGATGGTGCATAATAAAACGGCCATAATAATACAGTATGATATTTTTTTTTAAAACACATATGTTTATGTTAATATTTTAAGTGTAAAGTAATGTTGAAATTAGATAATTTGTATTGTTTTTTTGGTGCTGTACTGTACTTCTTTAACTGCTGCTGTGGCACTCAGCAATGGTTTAAAACCATTTGTGAGTGGTGTAAAAGTCTAATGTAGTAACTCATAATCTTTTGTCATTGCAAAAATCACTGGAAAGGTTTGCCCTATTTTGCTGTTCTGGCTTGTAGCAGGTCTCTCGCAGGTTTTCTGGGATGGGTGATTAACATAGCTAGCAGGATTTACTTCGGCCTCAAACCTGGTGTAAATTGTAATATTGGGGATTTATATAGGGTCTTTATTGTCTACCAGCTAGACAAATCTGCCTCCACCTTTGACCTTATAGCGGGTGAAGGGCAGCAGCATCTGTATGAAATTAAAAAGTATGTTTAATATTGAATATTGCTTTTTTAAATCATTGTCTATGGATTTTATTAATGATTGGTGCTTAATTCAAATATCTAGCACCTTTTAAGGCATTGTAGTCATGTTTTAATACATTAAAAGCTATATGCCAAGTCTAGTTCTTCGAACTGAAAGAATCAGCACACAATAGTGAGGTATGTATACCCAGAAATGCAGCCGAACCGTGACCCATCCTTTGCCACAGGAGAAAAGCGATGTCATAAACGCGCAGAGAAATGCATGCCTGACAATTGGGCGCCAGACTCAGGGCTTAGGGACGTTAGGGTTAGGCTTAGGGGTATTAGGGTTAGGGGTCTTAGGGTTAGGCTTAGTGGTGTTTGGATTAGGTTTAGGGGTTTTAGGGTTAGGGGTCTTAGGGTTAGGGTTTTGGGGTTAGGGTTAGGCTTAGGGGATTTAGGGTTAGGGTTAGGCGTCTTAGGGTTAGGGTTAGGCTTAAGGGTCTTCGGCTTAGGCTTAGGGAGGTTCAGGGCATTAGGGTACTCCGACATTGTAACCATGCACGCTTTTAACAGCGCGCATTTGACGGCCGCTTTCCAACAGCGTGCAATTGACGGAGCACTGTTGTCGGTGTGCAAATGTCTTAAGCCAGTTAGGCTTAGGGCTCTTAGAGTTAGGGTTAGGTTTAGGGGTTTTAGGGTTAGGGCTCTTAGGGTACTCCCACACTGAAACCTTGCACGATTTTAACAGCTCGCTTTTGACTGCCGATTTTCAACAGCTCGCAATTGATGGATCGCTGTTGTTGGCGCACAATTGTCCTGCGCACAAAGGACGGGGTGCCCAGCGGAACGATAGAGCTATATAGTATGCAAAAAAACTCAGTAGTTGGTGCTATGCTTTTTTCACAGCAGTGTTTCCTGCCATATTTGTTGGTCCTTTAGTAGAAGAACAGCCAAATAGAGCATGCAAAAATTGTATAAAATGTCAATTGGGGAAAGTTAATCAAACATGTATGACTTTAGTAGTTACAATGTTTCTGCTAGGCTATGAATAGAGACAAATAATGATTCTTTGTAAGGGCAGATCCACTGCATTAATATAACCGATCAATAAATGACTTAATCATAATGTTTTAATCATAATTATCTGGGATTTAAAAGGAGATCAGGGGATTAACATTGGATGGATTGGATTTATTTCTTCTGCATTGTGATTTAATTAATCTAAATGTTATTCTGCGTCATTAGGCAGGTGAAAATTCAAATACTCTATTTTAATAAGATTGTCTTTATTTTAGTGCTCTGTATCCCATTAAATACATGGGAAAGCTGAAACGTGAAGCATGACAGGTTCATTTATTACATTATTGATGGCATAATCTATTTCGCCTTATGGTGTATTTGTACCAATTACTAAAAAGATTTTTTTAAACACCAACATGTTATATGCATGCAGTGGAGCAGTAATAACACTACTCTATTTTTATGTTTCAAATGGGGTAAAAATGATGGAATACTAGGTTAAAGAACCAGTGAAGTGTGATACTCATAGTATGCTCCCATGAATAACTTGACTTGATAATGGACATAATCTTTTAGAATGCTTAAAATAAATAAATACAGCCTTTATAATTATTATGTATAACAAATGAACAGTCCAAGATGGAAGCCTCCATGACATGAGCAGAGTCTGCTAAAATTAAATTGACACAGTGGAGGTTCCTAATATGGTATAATTTTAAACATATCACATATAGTAGTTGTCAAACTACGAAACGTACACATTCGCCGCCATTTTACAACACTAACTTACACAATGCAGAAATACACAGCTACCCTAACGCTTTCCCTCACGCACGCAGCCTATTTACACTACACACTGCACACATTGCTGACACTTACACCTCAGCTCAACAACACTGCAAATCTACATTGGATGCTGCAGGAACATCAAAACAGATTGTTAGCTCTTCAGCACATTGCTTGCTGCATATATTAATTACAAAGAGGTAAAGTATATTAATTTATGATTTCATTAATTAATTAATTATCATGAAAAACTACATATGCACAAAAAAAACAACACCACAGTATCGCAATAAACAGCAAAGCCCTTCACTGCGCGCCTCACAAGGAGTACTAACGCTGCTCATAGGACACAAACTACACCACAATGAGCGCAAAAGCACCTCTGATAACAAAACATACACCAACCAAGAGGCTTGCAATGAGCGCCGAAGGATCTCAGACGACCAAAACACTTAGGCCCTCATTCAATTGCGATTTTGCTAATTGAATAGGGGTCTAAATAAGCACATAGCATCTTTTTTTTAAAGAAGTTTTAAGTTAGTAAACATCTATCCAAAAGCAAGGTTTTCACTAACTAAAAACTTCTTTAAAAAAAAGATGCTATGTGCTTATATAGAGCCCTATTCAATTGGCCAAATCGCAATTGAATGAGGGCCTTACTGTCTGTGGCAAACAGCATTACCTGCCTTACAATTTTATTACCACATAATTTTTGACGGGCAAGTCGCTAGTAGGTATATATTTAACAATTGAATGTTGACCCTAAATCCTAAATGTGCAGCGGCCAGCATGTGGCGCACCAGTGGCGGGTAGATAACAGGAACACTATAAGTTCTCTTATAGACGTTCAGATATATGTGTAAATATTTTAGCACTTGCATTTTATTGCTGCAAGTCCTATATGCTGATTTACATAAAAACATAAATATAACTCAATTTGATTGACTCCTGAGCTGTTGTCAGCTTAGTATTCTGAGTGTCCCCGACAAAATTGAAGCTTAAAATAGCAAAGTCTACTGTCCACAAACATGGAGAAAAAGCCGGAAAACCAGGAAGGTTTATAACTTTTATTTAGTTAATCTTCCATAGGTGTGCTCTTTGATATAAAAGAAACTTAACTTTAATGGAACTTACCATTTATAAGAAAACTGACAATTCAACACATTTAATGAATGTTTCTCACATTTGTTTTTTATACCAGGAATAAAATATTGGCCTTTCCTGTGACTTTCTTCAAGGTTAGGGTGGGGTTTTGGATTAGATTTAGGGTTAGGGTTAAGGGACAGGGTAGTGGTAGATTATAAGCCTTACATAGTAAATGTGTGGGGTGCTGTGAGTGCCATTATTTTACTATGTAAAGCTTATCATCTGCCACTTCCCTAACCCTAAACCCTAACCCTCAGCCATAACCCTAACCCCCTAAATCTAATACTCTCCCTAAGGTCAAACTAAAGAAAGTCTCGGCAAGCAACTGGGGATGAAACAGGAAAGATCCTAAAACTTTTTTGTCTGTGTACTGTAGTCTCACATGCTTAGTTATTTCTCCCTGGAAGCAGGCAGGTGCTTCCATCCTGTGAGTGGTGTGTGGTTGCAGTGGCCATATTTGTTCCTGGCAGTAGGTGCACCATGGGTGCAGTAGCCATATTTTTTACTGGCAAGGTTATTACCTGGTTACAGCAGTGCCTGAAAGTGCTGTTGCACTATTGAAAAGCTAGAGTTTAAGGCCAGTCATTTTAATACAACTTGATATTGTGATTATTTAAAGACATTACTTTATTTTTTATAGTGTGCAGGATTTTACGGACCCATTTAAATCAATAATGAGTTGTGAAATCAGCACAGCTTTTCTGCTGTTAATGGTCCTTTAAGGAATATCACATATATAGTTGTGAGCAAGCGGGTCGTTGCTGACGCTGCGGGCTCGCTCCTTGCCAGCAACTGCGGACCTCGCAAAATTTACGGACTTACGAGAAACAAATACGAGACGCGGGACTTAGAAAAAAAAACATTACAACCTTTCAAAAATACGACCTTACCGCCCGAAACCCTTGCACATCAAAACAAAAAAAGGGGGGGGGGGGGGCACCCAGGATCTCGAAAACTGAAGTTACACCCCAATTTAAGTCGAAATAGAAGAGTTTAGACACTCGAAAATCCGCTAAGCAAGAGAAAAAATGGCCCCCGAACAAAACGAGGCTAAAGGACCCTAAACACGCAAAACACCACCATTTTCCGAAAAGCCGGACGACATCCGAAAACAAAGACGCAAAATCAGCCAAACCCGCGTACCACACATTAGGCGCCATTTTACAACACTAATTTACACAATGCGGAAGTACACAGCTACCCTAACGGCTTTTCCTTGCGCACGCACACTATTTACACTACACACTGCACACATTGCTGACACTTACACAGCAGCTTCACAGCCCTCAAAACACAAATTGTATGCTGCAGCAACATGAAAACAGATTGTCAGCTCTTCAACACAATGCTTCCTGCATATATTACTTCAAAATATGTAAAGTATATTCATTTATTAATGTATTAATTACTGTTAATCATACACCAAACAGCATTAGCTCACTTACAATCTTATTGCTGTCATTTTTTGACTGGCAAGTCGCTAGTATATATATATATTTTAAAAAAAATGAGGTTATATCAAAAACTCTGTTTCACTCCTGAGATAAACCCAGACAGATTTTGTTATTAACAGTTATGAATAAGTGTATTTATACCTTTTCAGAAAGGTGGTTCAGAGATATACTATTTTTCCATTACTAACTTCAGAATGGAAGCTTTGGGCGAAGAATAATCAATATAATTTTACTAGTTTAAAAGCTTTACAATCCCAGAAAAATAATTTTGCAATTAAATAAAATGATTTGAATGGAAAGCAATCTGAGAAAGCCCTCTATCAACAAATTGCAGAAGTGCACTTAGTTATAGGGGCATGTAATACTGGTTGCTGCTTGAAATGCTTCTAAACTGTGAGGAATTTTAACAGCTTCAAATGCTGCAATATGCTAAATTATCTTTCTATGCAGTATTTAGGTAGTTAGATACTTAATACAGAGACCCATTCATTTACCTGAGCTTTGCTAATCTACAAACAGGGATAATGTCTAGATCAGACAGGCACATACCTAGGCACCTTGTCCCTTATAGCATCCTAAATCTCCCCTTTTGAAGGAAAGTCACACGTTTAAAGGTATATTTAAGTTTCATGGAATATGAGTGCACCTGCAGTGTATGAAAACATTTTTGCATGAAAAAATACCAAAAATAAACATTATGAAATGTACCCTAAAGTTTGCTAAATCTCTTGAATTTGCTAGCAGTTGGTTTTGAGAGTTAACACCCCTTGAAATCCGTGCTAAAATTAGCTTAACATTCATAATTTGTTTTGACCAATCACAGGCAGCTAATACACTGTTCACCTGTGATGGCAGTTTGTGCAACAAGGCTTCATGGAATGTGTAGTCCCAACAAGGAATCAAGAAGGTGCAAGGACATTGCTCTGTGGATCTCTTCATTGTGCTGCTGTTGGTAAGTACAGGGTTAAAAACCGTACCCAAATGCAGAGTTTCTATTGGTAGGTACACTGTGCCTATGAAAGCAGCTTGGGGGTGTGGAAAATAAATTGTATTTTTAAATAAAATAAATGTGTGTGTATGGAATGACTCAATGTAGTGTGTGTTTCTGATAGAAACTGCATGTGTTAGATTAGAAAAAGGGAAAAACTAGGAAACACAAATATACCTTTAAAGGATCACTGTGAAGCCCTAACAAGAAGAGGTTAATTATTAATCTCTAGCCACATAAGGTCATCTAGGAGAGGGTGGCATGTTAGGCTGAGAGACAGGTATAAAATGCATTAAGAACAATGTCATTATATAAGAGGACATTTTTGGGGGCTGTTCCCACAAAATGCCCCCTAATGTTATGATGCATTTGAATCCCCATCAAGCATACAGAATTGCATGTTACTACAAAGGAGCCACTATATAAATGCTGAGTATCTCGGGAAATATTTAGTGTGCAGAAAAATGTCTCGTAAAATGTAAAGCCAGCTTTGAACATTCTTTACGATAAAACAAACCTTCATTATTTAAAGGCATAACTCCATCACCTTAAACATCCTTACCAAGATATGTTCTAAATCATTTCAGAGTTAATCATTAACTATAGTCTGCATGAAAAAAATATTCTGTTATATCTGGGCTCAGATGCAGGCTACTATCTTACACTTTGCATAGGCCTAGTTGTAGCAACAGTAATCTAGATCAGTGTTTCTCCACTGGTGACTCAAGGGACACATTTGGCCATCAAGCACTTCCCAAGTGGCCCCAGCTTGTTCTCTGCATTTTGTGAACATTCCCCTCTTAAACAATACACAATCCATGATATCTCTCTAAAACAAGTAAATAGTACCTAGTTGTACTTCTCCTTATTATCTATACTTCTATTACAATTGATTCCTTTACTACATCTATTTCTTTTTGTTTTGTTCTGGGTAAAATAAAAAGATTAAAGCACTGTGATGTTTTGTAAAGGTATATCTAGGTTACACATACAGATTTATTTTATTTAAAAATAAAAATAGTTTTCCACCACCCCAGAGCTGCTTACATAGGCACAGTGTACCTACCAATAGAAACAATGTATATGTGTACTGATTTTATTATCCCTTTAGTAATCTTCAAGCCAGCAGTATAATGCAAAGATCTACAGGGCAGTGTATGGGCTCCACCTGCTTCCTTGAGCATCAGGACTACACATCCCATGATTCCTTCCTGCACAAACTGCTATCACAGATGGATACAGTGTATTAGCTGCCTGTGATTGGCCAAAACTAATTATGAATTGTGTGCTAATTTTTGCAGTAATTTCCAGAGGTGTTAAAATCAACTGCTTGCTTGCACACAGCATGTCACTGTTAGCACCATAAGACACCGTAGTGTTAAGCACCTGTCTTATAAGCATGGCATTGTGTCATAACTCTGTAAGATGTCAACTCTCAAGAGGAAGAACAGGAAGAAAGGAGTTGGTCTCAGAAGGTACATTACTCCGAAGCTTCTTAAAGTGAACTGTACATTTTATATGAAAATAACACCAAGGAGCATTTAATGAAATAATTAATTAATTATGCTAGGTAAACATTTATTTAAAAAAAAAAAACCTGGTTCCCTCGGATGGTTTTAGACGCACTAAAGGGAGAATGCAAGGTTTGTTATGAGGGCAAGAGGGATGTGATGCAAACATGCATGATGGTGAAGCGGTGATAGAAAGAGTGGATAGAGAGGGTAAATAGTGTCAACGGAACGGGAGAAAAGGGCTAGAGAGAGCATATAAAGATGAAGGGGATGGGGGAAATATATATGACAAAGGGAGAAGAGGTGAAGATAGAAAGCGGTAAAAGTGGCAATTCAATTTGAGAAATGAGAGGAGCAAAATAAAGGGAACATGACTTAGATGAGAGTAAGTGAATGAGCAAAAGGGGTAACGAGAAAGCCTGCTGTCCCCTTAATGTTCTCTTACTACAGGCCCCGGACTTGTTTGCCATTTCAGAATACATTTCAGGAAACTACCATTGCTAAGTCTAGGAGCTAATAGACACAGCTTGATGAATACTAAAGAGGGCGATAAGTGCTGGTAAAGAATTACAAAAAACAGTTCAAGGAATTTTACTTGCCAAGTTTCCTTTGCTGCAATCAGTCACACAATATATAATGTTTGGAGGAATTTTTATCTAGAATCATTATAACATTTACCTCTTAAAGACAGAATATCTTCTGACACCCTGACATAAAAAGAATACTTGATGGAAGGTGAGAAAAAATATATATAAATAATCATATTGCTCCGAGCTTCTTATTCAGAATCTTTGCTTTTTTTGTTCTTCTGCGTGGGCCTTAGAAAACTTGATAATGTAATAATCTTTTCTGTTTACCAGTAACAATAAACCTTTTTATGAGAGATATACTTCCTAAAAATTGTCTTTTCATGATCCATTAAAGACATCATCCTATTCTCTGAAACTACTTCTATTAGTAGTGACTGATTAAATAAATCAGTTAATGGTTTTTGAAGAACACCCTAAAGTCACTTAATATGTTTGGATGTTTTTCTGTCTGGCACCATTGATTTAGTAGGACATCCTCCTACAAATCCATGTTTAGAATATTACTATTTATAGCCTATAAAGAATTTATATGACCTCACATGAACAGTTCTTATAGTATAAAATAGACCTTCTCATTGAGATAAAAAAGAGAAGACTCCACTCTTGCCTTTTGTCTCCTTACAATAACTACATTTATTCTTTTTAGAATTGACTTTTTTGTGTTCTCAGTATTATTCTGTCATTTTTTTTTCTCCAAAAACTAGAATAGTGCTGAAAAATATATATTTTTTATGAATAGTGCTGAAGACATAAAAATTATACAAAAGAAATAAAATGATCTGCTTCTGAGGTAATGGTGTTATTTCTGATCTATTTGGGAAAATACTATATGCAATTTCTCAATATTCCTTTTTAAAAGGACTATTGAATTCCTATAATATACTAGGATTTATAAAAAAAATAGATTTGTTACTGCATATTTTTAGAAAGATAAATACAGTAAATACAACATTTCATTTTAATTATACTATATGGTGACCTACCATTTTTTTTTCTTTTTATTGATAAGCTAGAGAGGTATCTGAATGTAGATAACAAATCAGCTGATGCAAATGGAATGCAAGAACTGATTGCTTATAATATGTAATAAAATATATACTGAAATTATTGTGAGAAACTGTACATTTTTTAAAGGGCATATTGCAAAGATGTGACTATCAAGTCCTTTAAAAGGAAGACTGGCAATTCAAAACTGTCTTGCTTGAACTTGGAGCAAATATGATTTAAACCTTCTCCCAACTTCAAAGAATATGCAATTTAGGTAAACACAGACATAAACTGAAGCAGGGTCGATAGACTTCCCCCATATAGACCTTCCCACTTCTCTATTCCTTGCTGGCATGGTTAGTTCTCTTGACTAACAAATTTCATGTCAAATAATGGTATCTATCTATCTATTCATCTATCCATCTATCCATCACGGCAATAATGTATTTTTTGACAACTGTATGGAAGCACTGTGGCTGTTTTTAATACCAATACACTACAGTTGATATTGTGTTTTGTTTTTGATCAGTGTCCTCAACCACTGGTCCGGACACTGGCACCTTTCCCTGAGACCTTATCTCCTTGGTCTCAAGAACAAAGAGGGATGAGGAGAACATTACACTAAACAACCCACTATTATTAGTTACAGTTATAGACAGATAAATGAATAGCTCATCTGAAGTTAAAATATCCTGTATTTAAATCAGATTCAAACCAAATACAAATTCAGTGTTAAAAATGACCTAGATCTTGAAGTCGGTCCTCATGATCATTAGAAGGTAACCAGCTGGTCCCCAGATCAAAAAAAGTTGAGACCTAATGATTTCAATTACCCTCAGCACTGGATGCCAGTGTCCTTATCTCATATTGCCTTTTCCTTAAACTCATCAATTGTCTCAGTGTTGAGTTTCTTGGCTCACTTGGATGAGATGGAAGATGATTGAGATGCCAATATAAACATCTTTAAAGCCACGATTAAACATTGACTGCAAAGTTACTAGTGTGAATATGAATCATGTCTCACAATAGTACAGCACCGCAGGTCCCTTGGTACGTATTAAATCGCACATGATGGATATGATTTTAGTGTACTTGAAATAAAATATGATGATGTAAGGAAAATAGATTCAGCAATACAATGCTGCTGTGTGGTAAATAATGGGCAGAAAAGGCACTTTTGCCTAAAAACACTTACTCAGTACTTAAAATAATATTGAACTTACTGATTGTTGATGAAAAATATGTTTATTTAATATGAGAATGTCAAGGATCTAGAAAACAATATGGAAACTAGCAAGCTGAATTGTCTAAGACAGTGATCCCCAACCCTCTCCTCAAGACACCCAATTATGTAAATGTAACAGTGTGTGTACACAAAGTGAGGCATTTGCATTTAGTTGCCTCAGTGTTAAATCTACATCATGGCCTAACGGGAGTCCTTGAGGAAAGTGTTGGAAATCAGAGGTTTGTAGTTCTGTCCAATCTTTTTTATTTATGTAAATAATACTAAAGGATCATATAATTTTGTTTTATAAAATCAAATCCACATAAAGGAATTATTAAAATGTACTTTCTAAATTGGCATTCTATTAAAAACAAGTAAAACTAATGTCGAAATATAAGTACAAAGTTTAGATAAAATGCAGCTGATTGTGATGAAGAATGACTACTTCTGTCATGCGTAATCTGTGGGAGGATATTTCTCTCAAGTGAGATAAAAGAGGTTGCTCTCAGAGGTCCTTATCATGGCCATAGGACTAACCTATTAAGGTTGGTTTGTTCTCTGATGAGCGCCTCTGACTTACTTTTTTTGTTTTAGGATATTTCTCTCTCTTAAGAGAAGGACCCTCAACATCTTCTGTACCAATACGTATACTTTTATCATGTTTGTGTTACTTACCCACTATACTTAAATAATTATATAATTTAAAATAGTGTTGCTATGTCAGTCATGAGCTGGTAAAGTAAGGAACAATGGGCTCATCTATTCTGTCATTAGTATCTACTGTACCTATAGCAACTAAACATTAGGCACATTCAAACTCTGCCTACCTTTTGTACAAGAAAAAGATTTAGGAGGAATTCTTTATCCAAAATAGCATTTTATCTAACTTTGCTTATATTTGTACACTAATCATGCAATTTTAATAATTACATTTGGTCCTTAACATTAGATAATTGATGGTCTAATTTATCTAAACAAGCACAGAAGGTACTAAGAATATCATATGTGTATATTGGACTGTTAAGTGCCAAATGATGATTTACAGTACATTCATCATTTTCTATTGTTTGGTTACCATCCTGTCTCTTTTACTGCTGTTGGCTATTGCGGCATTCCACAATGGTTTTAAACGATCTGCGAGTGGTCTTTAGTACATGTAATATTTTGCAGTGATGGCACTGCCCTGGTTTGCAAGTGATATGTAAAATCAGATTAGAATAGTGTTTTGGTCTGACAAAGTAATTCGTAATCTTTTATCAGTGCAAAAACAATGGAAAAGTTTGCCGTACTTTTTGGCTCTGGTTTGCCTCAGTCACTCGTAGCAGTTCTCTCGCAATGTCTCCAGGACGAGTGATTAATATAGCGAGGGAGATTTACTTTGTTGTTAAACCTGCAGTAACTTTACGATATAGGGATTAGCATAAAGGCCTAAATTGCACAAATCTACTTCCTGAAAGGAGTCTTTGAATATACTGTAACTAACTTTTTGCACAGTGGGATTGTGGCAGACACATCAGCCAGTGCTCTCATTAGAACTAAATCGAAGTCCATCAATTTATGAAGTAAAAGTAACAGGCAGCATCACGTATGAAAGCAAAATGGAGCCAAGCAGTAAAGAATAATTGCATGTAAAAGTTGCCAAATATAAATGTAGTGTTTTGCTTTCTAAAAGCAGTTAGCATATTATCATGTTCAGTGATACTAAGTAAATTGACCACAGTGGTCCTTTAAGTCCATTAATGTTATATTTTATTGTATAAGCCAGAGACTCCAAAACCCAATTCTTTTTCAATCTAACACACTAATTATAATAGGCTTTCTTTAAGTAATCAGTGTGCATACAGTAGTATAAAGTGCATTGCTAATCAACTTGTGCGACTTGAGCGAGAGGAAGGAAGAGCAGTTCTTGCTGCGGGATAACATGGATCTGACTCTATGTGCAACATGTACTAATGAGGTGTACATACCCACAAAGCATAAAATAAACAAGGCAAGGAAACATAATAAATAAATGTTGTTTTGCATTATCACAGTCCATTGCCTTTAGTCCCGAAAAAACATATAATGCAATGTTTTTGCAGAGTTCATGAATATTAATGTCCTGTAAAATGTATAGCCTGGTCAAAAATGGAAATTCCTTACAAAATTATTTTACCACTGATTATTGTATGCTAAAGACTTGAATACATTGCAGCCAAAATGATATGTAGTATATAAAAATATTTAATTGCATACTAACGTTTGTCAGCGATACTGCCCTAGGCCTATTCAGATGTCCCCCCTCTTCCACCAAACCAATTACGCATTTTCCTTTGCAATGTCATCATCCAAGGATTACCACAAATATCTCTAACCTCGTCTACCTCTACTCATCACAATAGCCCCATTTATGATAGTCACAAAGGTTATTCTCTAATATGGTTTGCAATTTGTAGTGACTACAATTATAATGAAGAGTAAATGTCAGAGGAAGCACAATTTACAATATATTTAATTAGAATTGTATTATCACTGTGAGCTATAATTTTAATGTTATTAATATGTGTATTACTGTTCATTCGGTGGCCGTTGGCAAATTGTCAATATAAAACAGCAATAAACATTCAGAATGTTGTATTACAAGTAGTGGCAAAATATATCAAGTTATACAATTACTTATAAGTCTGTGAATGCACACTTCTTCATCTCTTGGATGTTGATATTGGATGTCTGCTTAGTTGTGATTTATGAAGAGGAAAACCTTAGTGAATAATGTGATGGTGATCCTGACTGGAGTTTGGCATACAATAATTCTCTAACATTATCCAAAAATGCCTCTTGCTCAAGGCACAAAATGGTATGAGAGATTTCCATTAAATAATTCCTGTTTTTCTTGCATAATGACTTCAAAGAGCCTTAGTGATGTTGAAGGAGAGAGCTGCTATTTAATATTTGTTTAGCCTCCAGTCCAGTTCTTGGCTTTTTGAGCCCATAAATGCCAAGAACTCCATCCACAACAAAAACAAACAAACAAATGTTCCTGTATCTTCATGCAGGAAGCAGAGGAGGACAAAGTAGAGACGTTCCATGACTATTACTACAATTTGGGCATGATAAACTGAAATTTACTATATATGGCACTTATATATAAGGGTATTAATCTTACATCAAATTTAACACATACTCATTACAGAAATAATAATTATTGTACAAGCAGATGGATTTAAAATGATTGTTGTAATACCCTAGCAAGAGAAGCTAGTCATGCGTTTGTTATGGATGGAAATTAGGAAAATGTCTTTTTTATGTTATTATATTTGTCTGCCATATTCTTTTTATTCCTTACTCACTTATATATGTATAAATGAGAAGAAGATTACTAACAATAAGTAATGTCGAAGGTTACCTAAGATGGAGGATGGACTACATCCAGTCATAACAAGATGGCTACAGAACTACAACTGGGAGTGGCCTGATGATGCAAACATCCATGACCAAATAAGGATACAGGCACTGCCTGCCTTCTAGACCAATAAACTGATCCTCCCTCAACTGACCACTATGACACTAACAGACTGCAGACTTTTTGAACCAATCAATAAAGCTATTAATTCCTAGACAAAGGAATCATGTGACTTTTGATCAGATAACGTTTTTATATATAAACTTGTACACTGCCATTTTGGAATAGAGCGCTTTGAGAATTATTATACAGAAACACTGTGTTTGTGTCTTATTTCTCTGGGATGTGCACATCCAGCACTAATTGGGAAAGGAACAGATATCTAACTCAGACTGTTGTGGTCTGATCCAAATCACGTTGATTATTAACAAAAATCCTATTCTACATCTATTGAAGATTGGAATATCAGTCTCCAGCAGAGTGTTTGTCTCCACACTGAAAATGCCATTAAGGGGTATGGGGTTGTTTGTGAGACAGATTGAAAGGGTTCAAATTGATAAGATTTAATAAAAGAATAAACAAATCATTGAGAGGCTGCCCCGACAACAAAATATCACTTTACAAAAAGTCTCCAATCAACGAAGATCATTGTGTTGGCATACTTTGTGATTGAAAATTTAGCAGCTGACTGTTTGGCAAAGCCACCTCTTCCCAATGACCGTATATTGGATAGATACCAGCAACAGCTAAGTTTTAATGTTGAATGTTGTTTTTTAAACCCTAGAATATGAATTGTATTAATTATCTATGCCTTCTTAAAACACCTAGCTCAAGGCTGTCCAAGTCCGGTCATGGAGAGCCCCACACAGGCCTGTATTTGTGAATATCCTTTCTGTGCAAAGGTGAGTCAATCAGGATGACTGAAGAAACGATTCACTCACCTGTAGGCAGCAGGGATATCATCGAATCTTGGCATCTGTGGGGCTCTCCAGGACCGAACTTGCCCACCCCTGACCAGCTCATGTTTTTAGGGCATTTTAGTGGTCCTATAGTGCAAAATCATCTTCCTTCTTCCAGTTCCTCATCTTACCACAGAAGCTCTTTCTTTATTACCTCAAGCAATCCTTCCCTATGACATAGTTCCCATTTACACCTCCCTTCATGTGTTTGTCTATTTAACATGGCTTGATTACACAGAGCCACTTAAATGGTTATTTTAATAATTAATATCCCCTACCCCTATGTGCCCAGGTATCCCCCAGGATTCCTCCCTAATACTCACTATCCCCTATGAGCCTCGGTATTCCTCAGGTTTCACACAACTAAAGTATAACCATGGAGGTCGACAGCTAATGAGTAAGGACTGAGGCATTGATGATTGTCACTGGAGGGCATCAAAACTAAAAGTAACATATACCACCTTACAGGTGCCATTTTATTTATTTGATGAAGTGTTTGTTTAAATTACTTTTAGTGTTGGGGACCTATGCAATGTTTATATGTGTGTATATAATGTGATTAGCCTGTATGTGTGTATATAATGTGATTAGCCTGTATGTGTGTATATAACATGCACCTTATATACCCACAGAAAGTATACATTACATAAACTGTACATTATAAACATTATTTACAGTATAGAATACCCATTTATAGCATAGTTTTCAACATGCTGGACAATGTATATAAAGTATTACTTTAGAGGGCACATACCCAACTTTGGGTCATGGGCAGCCCAAATCCTAAATACGCCACTGTAGTGTTTAAGGGACATACAGGGTTGCTTATTTACCCCCTATTCAGTATCCAAGTTGTGAAAGGCTGTTCTATATTAAGTATCAAAAGTTGATACAAAATATTTTTCTAAAAAATACAGATTTCATTACAAATCAATTATAAATAAACACATTTTACCTGCTGTTGATCACCATGGGCCCTATTCTATTGCCCAATTCATACATTTATAAACACTTAAAGCTGCTCTTAATATTGCCACATAATCTATTAGCTACTCAAAATTCGATTACGAGTTCCCCACCCACAATCACTACAGGCCAGGCAAAGATGCAAAACCGGCCTTAGAACGCCATTGGTTTTAGCACAGCCTGAATACTATGAGCTCTAAACAATTAAAAGTTACACAAAATCCATTTTCTATTAGACCCGTAGCTCTAGCTCGCAAAGCCTAACCCGTAAGTGAAAAAATATACATTTTCTGTCAAAAATATTATGTATACTCAATAGGACTTGCAAGAGCTTTTTCAAACAATTAGAGCTGTAACAGCAATTAAACACACAATACTGGACTTTAAAAGCATGGGACGTCATAGGAACACATAAGAATTAGTTGCACAACAGTCTCAAACTGACAAATATGTTATTTCTGAGTAATATGGTTCCCAGGGCTCAAGGGGTTAATACATATCATGAAACCCATATGGACTAAAACAGAATATCTAATGCATTTTATAGATTGCTAGAGTGCCTGATTGCAAGCCTGATCAGAAAATATTACTTATTAGCACTAATTAGTTCTTAGCCTCCGATTGCAGGTTTCGTGTAACTTCCATGTTTTACTGACATCATGATGCCGACTCATTTACTATTGTCAGATCATATGATCACGCCTCCTGAAATCAGTCTTAAAAAGGCAGAGTTCACAAGTTCAGCTTTAAGGTCGGAATTTGCAATCTTGTGGTAATAGATATATCTAAATATTTAGAAAAAAAGCACCCACAGCTAAATTTACGAGTTTGAGGCGTTTGCGGGCTTCTAATAGATTAGGGCTCTTTATAAATTTAATAACTAAAACCAAAAAGAAAAAAAGCATAATATTTAAAAGTGAATTTCTTATTTTTTTTTGCTCTGCTAAAATGTATGAGCTAAAGAATCCTTGAAGAGCATTTTGTCCTTTAAGTGTATTTTCATATATAGCATGTATTTCTTGCAGAATATCAATGGTTCCAGTGTAACAATCTATAATACTTTTAGGACATAATAATTTGCTATTGTGCAAACGACAGCGTTATTACAAAAAGATGGCTTTAAGTGAGACATTGGAGAGAAATCTTTGGCAAATGGCTTGGCTAAGTACTGGACACATTATTATTATTATAAAGAAATGGAGGGTTTATACTTCTTTCAGGTGAATAAATTGCTTGAAGATAAAATGATCAGTGGATGACAGCTATAGAGATCAATTCAGCATTTCAATATCATGGCCATTTTTTTCTTTACAAGCTTAGTGTAAAATTGTTAGATCGCTTCCACGAAAAAAACTGCTGGTCACTGAGACCTTATCTACTGGTCCTCATGAACAACTAGGAACGAGGGGAGCCTAACATTTTAAAAACTCAGTCACCAATTGTCATGGCTGCCGTTGTTGGAGAATATATCTCTAGTTAAATGTTCTCTATTCTAATCAATGCAAACTAAATAAAAATGTGTCACGTGTTCTATCACCCTCTTATAAATATTCTGGGTCTCAATGCCAGTCCATGTGATCATTGGAAGATAACCAGACAATCCCCAGGTCAAGAAGGTTGAGATCAACTGTTATAAAATACAGTATTATTAAATTATAAGAAATGTTTAACAAATGTTATATGACTACACAGGTGTATTTGTGCCTACACCTAGGAGGCCCAGGCCCAGGGCTGCACATTCTTACATGGGGCAGCAAAGAATACAATTTCTGCAGATTATCTGTGGATACAAGTGAATGGTTGCCATTTATCTCCCATACCTGATTTGCAGCTTCTCCTTTGCCCTTACTATACCTCAAATTGTTAGTATATACAGTATCTCACAAAAGTGAGTACACCCCTAACATTTTTGCAAATATTTTATTATATCTTTTCATGTGACAACACTGAAGAAATGACACTCTGCTACAATGTATAGTAAGTGTACAGCCTGTATAACAGTGTACATTTTCTGTCCCCTCAAATTAACTCAACACACAGCCATTATTGTCTAAACCGTTGGCAACAAAAGTGAGTACACCCCTAAGTGAAAATGTACAAATTGGGCCCAAAGTGTCAATATTTTGTGTGGCCACCATTATTTTCCAGCACTGCCTTAACCCTCATGGGCATGGAGTTCACCAGGGCTTCACAGGTTGCCACTGGAATCCTCTTCCACTCCTCCATGATGACATCACGGAGCTGATGGATGTTAGAGACCTTGCACTCCCCCACCTTACGTCTGAGGATGCCCCACAGATGCTCAATAGGGTTTAGGTCTGGTGACGTGCTTGGCCAGTCCATCACCTCTACCTTCAGCTTCTTTAGCAAAGCAGTGGTCATCTTGGAGGTGTGTTTGGGGTCGTTATCATGTTGGAATACTGCCCTGCGTATTAGTCTCTGAAGGGAGGGGACCATGCACTGCTTCAGTATGTCACAGTGCATATTGGCATTCATGGTTCCCTGAATGAACTGTAGCTCCCCAGTGCCGGCAGCACTCATGCAGGCCCAGACCAAGACACTCCCACCACCAAAAGTATACATCTATACTGAGGAAAGTTAGTTGAAATAATCCCTAGATGACAGATAAACTGATAAGACGCAAAGAACACAAAAACACTGATATGAGATGAAACCCTCAGTGTGAACATAAACAGCGATGCAGAGAGAGTAGAGACAGCATCTGTCATCAGCAGGTAAATGCATATAGGGGGAATCAACACAACATATTATAGAAAACATATACTGTATACACATATAGGCATATGTGTATATATGTTTGGTTTGGGCCTGCATGAGTGCTGCCGGCACTGGAGAACTACAGCTCATTGAGGGAACCATGAATGCCAGCATGTACTGTGACATACTGAAGCAGAGCATGATCCCCTCCCTTCGGTGACTGGGCGCAGGGCAGTATTCCAACATGATAACGACCCGAACACACCTCCAAGATGACCACTGCCTTGCTAAAGAAGCTGAAGGGAAAGGCGATGGACTGGCCAAGCACGTCACCAGATCTAAACCCTATTGAGCATCTGTGGGGCATCCTCAAATGGAAGGAGGGGGAGTGCAAGGTCTCTAACATCCACCAGCTCTGTGATGTCATCATAGAGGAGTGGAAGAGGACTCCAGTGGCAACCCGTGAAGCTCTGATGGACTCCATACTTATGAGGGTTAAGGGAGTGCTGGAAAATAATGGTGGCTACACAAAATATTGACACTTTGGGCCCAATTTGGACATTTCCACTTACGCGTGTACTCAATTTTGTTGCCATTAATGGCTGTGTGTTAAGTTATTTTGAGGAAACAGCAAATTTACACTGTTATACAGGCTGTACACTTACTACTTTACATTGTAGCAGAGTGTCATTTCTTCAGTGTTGTCACATGAAAAGATATAATGAAATATTTACAAAAATGTGAGGGGTGTACTCACTTTTGTGAGATACTATATATATATATATATATATATAGCAGCAGGGACTTGCAAATGTGCCCACAAAGGTTTTGATTTTTAATCCATGGTTCCTTTTAAGCATATGCCTGCTGTGTTACACAGCTTTAAGCAATGCCCAGGGTGTATTATGCACAGGCCAGGAAACCTACCCACAGACAGCACTGTTTCAGGGTTACAGTGGGGTGGGTTCCCAGGATGGGCAGTAGATTTTGTGGGGATAGTTTTACACAACAATCATTTAATTTATGGTGAGCAAAAGAGCGATAAAAGCCCTCCAGAGTACAGTAGTACAGTAAATAAATAGAACATTTGTGTTCCCATTTGACGTCTAAAATAAGTTAAAAAAACATATTACGTGCCCAGAGTTCTGAGAAATACAGTTATTGCATTGCATTTTGGGAATATATATATATATATATATATATATATGTATATTATGTCAAAAAGCATCAAGTTTTAGAGATAGAAATATCACCACATATAGAAGTGTCTGTGCATATACAAATACATTTCAGTGTACTGCTCTACAGTCAGGCAGCCTGCTACAACTGGAAAAGGCGCTGCCCTAGGCCCGGGCCATGTGGGCCTAGGCAGAACCATACACTTGCACCTTGTACATATTCACTGTAAGACTGTGTCAAAACAATAAAATTATATGCAACTTATTTATTTAAAGAAATGAATAAAACAACCATACTTTGTATACATCACAAAAAAATTTTTCAGAATCAGTCACTTCAAATAATGAAAAGTAAAATGTGCCTCAAGCTCACCACATTAAACATAATAAATATTATAGCTCAGATTGTTTTTATACTGAGTTTATAAACAATTTATAAAAATGAAGGCGCAAAAAATTGTTGAATGTGTTATTTTTTGCACACCCACTATAATCTCTGATTTACATGTTTTTTTATAGCTTTTGTACTATAATTTAATTGGACTATTTTCAACAGAAAATACTGCTTTCATATTTCATTGAAGTCAAACTATGTTCCAAACAAATCCAATTTGCATGCTGTATTTCCTAATCTTTATTAAGATGGATCAGGTATTTTTAAGTTTGAACAATTTAACTGAAGTTTTGTCTTATGATGGTCTTAAGTCAAAGATAAACGGTAATTTGTAAGGTGTATTGTCTTTCAGTTCATTAGTGATATTTACAAAAGACAAATATATTGTAGCTTATTAGCCAGTACATACCCAAACTAGAGACAAGTCTATGTATAACAAAAAAGAAAAGGTTAACATCAAATACCCACTCATGGCATCTTTAATCACTTTGAGCAAGCTGTTCATGTTTGCAGTACTCATTTTACAAATTGGCTGACCGATAAAGATAGCTATATAATATCTATACAGCATTGATCTTATCAACAAGGATGACCTCAATAGTTTGTCCAGTGAGCTGGAGCCACACATCTTGGAGAGTGAAGTGAGATGGGCACTCGGAAGCCTTGCTGATAACAAGGCTGGAGGAGTTGATGGAATTTTAGCTGAGCTATTCAAAATCCTGCAAGATGATGCTGTGAAAAAGGCAGTGCCAAAAAGTGCTCCAGTTGTCAACTAATTGCACTAATTTCACATGCCAGTAAGGTAATGCTTAAGATTCTACAAGCTGCACTCCAACAATACATGGACCGGGGACTACCAGATGTGCAAGCCGGGTTCCTCAGAGAAGGAGACACAAGAGATCAAATTGCTGATGTCAGATGGATAATAGAGAAAGCAAGATTTCCAGCTCTTTTACTTATGCTTCACACACTATTCTAACAAAGTGTGCAAGTTCTTTGAGAGATGGGAGTACCAGCAGTGGGGGTGCTAGTGAATGGAGGGCCCCAGTGCAAAAAGGGGTGAGGTAATTTTTTGCCCCTCTCCACCAGCCTCCTCCACAACCCCGTCCCCCCTCCCCGACAGCTCACCAGCCCCCTTTACGGTGGATCGCAGTGGTATCCTCCCTCTTTTCATTGTAGGGAATCCCCATTGACATCATGAGATTTCCTGACTCCAGTAAAAATAAATAAAAAGAAGAAATATGAATAACCTCAGATACGTGAATGATACTACTCTGATGGCTGAAATTGAGGAAAAATAAAGGACCAACTGATGAGAGTGAAAGAAAAGAGTGCAAAAGCTGGCCTGCTGACAAACATTAAAAATATGATGATCATGGCAATCAGCAATCTCAGTTCCTGGCAATTAGATAGGGAAGAAGTGGAAGCAGTGACAGATTTTATTTTTCTGGGATTCAAGATCTATTCAGATGGTGACTGTAGCCATGAAATTAAAAAAGGGTTGTTTCTAGGGAGGAAAGCAAAGGCAAATATGGACAAGCTATTAAAAAAGAAAATATATTACATTATCAATAAAGGTCCTCGTTGTGTTAACTATGGTATTCCCAGTAGTAACATACAGATTTGAGAGCTGAACCATAAAGAAGACTGAACTCCATAGAATTAACGCCTTTGAATTGTGGTGTTGAAGAAAACTGCTTAGAGTCTCTTGGACTACAAGAAGAAACCCATCAATCAATACTATAGGAAAGCAAGCCAAGCTGTTCATGAGGTATGATCATGAGGATCAAGCTCAAATATTTTGACCAAATCATGAGAAGGCAGGATTCCCCAGAGAAGACTTTGATGTTGGGAAAAAATGAAAGAACACTAAGAAGAGGACAACAGAGCCATAGATGGATAAATGAGATCATTGAAGCAATAAGCATGAGCTTGATAGATGTTAAAATGGCAGTGACTCACAGATGTGCCTGGCATGTGGTTCAATAGTTAATTGAGAGTCGGATACGTTTGAAGTACTAAAAAACAAACAACAACTTAGTCTAGAAGCCAGAAGGAAGTAGCAGACATAACATGACATTCTGCAGGAACAAGCAGTTTCTACTAAAACAAAGATTGTACCTAAAAATACTTTTATGCTCATTGCTGGCAAACCTGCTAAATGTTGGTAATTCTAGGGAGGAAAGTTATGACAACCATAGGCAAACTAGTAAAAAGTAAAGATATTACGTTATCAACAAAGGTCCACATTGTTATAACTATGGCATTCCCAGTAGTAAACTACAGATGTGAGAGATGGACCATAAAGAAGTCTGAGCGCTGCAGAATTTATGAATTGAGTCATTTGGACTACAAGAAGATCCAATAAATGAGTTACTTTAGGAAACCAAGACAAACTATTCACTGAAAGGTTTGATCATGAGGCTGAAGCTCAAATATCTTGGCCATACCCTGAGAAGACAGAATTCCCTAGATAAGTGCTGATGCTGGGAAAGAAGGTACATGAAGAACGGAACGGCAGAGATGTATAGATGAGGTAATTAAAGCAATGAACATGAGCTTGATGGAAACCAGAGGGGCAGTGGCTGACAGATGTCCCTGGCATGCTGTAGTCTACAGGGTCACAGAGAGAAGAACACAAATAAACAACAACAAATACATATAGATAGTAACAATATAGTACATTTGTGTGCACATTTTCAAAGTCTAAAATTAGTTTAAAAAGTATTTCCACAATGCATTTTCCCTCTTTAATCCAATATTATTTAAAACATTTATGGTACTTGCCTGCCATTATAACACCGCTTTTGAGTACAGGATGGATGTGCACGAGTTAGGAAACCTACCCACAGACAAGTATAATTTTTTGAATCTTGTTTGTGTGGGGCTGGTCAATAACTGTGGATGCTGTGGATATATATATATATACTAGCGACTTGCCCGTCAAAAATGACGGCAATAAATTGAAGCCTGGCAATGGTGTTTGTCACACACTGCGTGCCTCTCCCCCCTCTACTTTATTGGCCTCGCGATGAGCGCCTTCAGAGCTAATCACGGGCCTCGCAATGAGCGCCTTCGGCGCTCATTGCGAACCTCTCTACCCCTCTACTTGACGGGAGGGGCTCATTGCGAACCTCCTCCCCCTCTACTTTACTGGCCTTGCGATAAGCTCCTTCAGCGCTCATCTCGGGCCTTGCAATGAGTGGCTTTGGAACTCATTGTGAGCCTCTCCCGCCCTCTACTTCCTCTCCCTTCCCTCTGTCTCTTCCCCCCCTCTCCCTCCCCTGTGTCTCTTTCCCCCCTCTCCCTCCCCTGTGTCTCTTTCCCCCCTCTCCCTTCCTTGTTTCTCCTTCCCCCTCCCCTGTGTCTCTTTCCCCCTCTCCCTTCCTTGTTTCTCCTTCCCCCTCTCCCTCCCCTGTGTCTCTTCACCCCGTCTCCCTCCCCTGTGTCTCTTCGCCCCGTCTCCCTCCCCTGTGTCTCTGCCCCCCTCATCCCTCCCCTGTATCTCTTCCCCCCTCCGCTGTGTCTCCTCCCCATGTCTATTCCTCCCCTCCTCTCCCTCCCGTTTCTCTTCCTCCCCTCCCGTTTCTCTTCCTCCCCTCCTCTCCATCCCGTGTCTCTCTTCCCCCTCCTCTCCCTCCCCTGTGTTTCTCTTCCCCCTCCTCTTCTCGCTCCCCTGTGCCTCTCTTCCCCCTTCCCTGTGTCTCTCTTCCCCCTCCTCTCCCTCCCCTGTATCTCACTTCCCCTGTGTCTCTCTTCCCCTCCCCTGTATCTCACTTCCCCTATCCCTCTCTTCCCCTCCCCTGTATCTCACTTCCCCTGTGTCTCTCTTCCCCCCCCTCCTCTCGTGTCTCTATTCCCCTGTCCCTCTCTTCCCATCCCCTGTATCTCACTTCCCCTGTGTCTCTCTTCCCCCCTCCTCTCGTGTCTCTATTCCCCTGTCCCTCTCTTCCCCTCCCCTGTATCTCACTTCCCCTGTGTCTCTCTTCCCCCCCTCCTCTCGTGTCTCTATTCCCCTGTCCCTCTCTTCCCCTCCCCTGTATCTCACTTCCCCTGTGTCTCTCTTCCCCCCTCCTCTTGTGTCTCTATTCCCCTGTCCCTCTCTTCCCATCCCCTGTATCTCACTTCCCCTGTGTCTCTCTTCCCCCCCCTCCTCTCGTGTCTCTATTCCCCTGTCCCTCTCTTCCCCTCCCCTGTATCTCACTTCCCCTGTGTCTCTCTTCCCCCCTCCTCTTGTGTCTCTATTCCCCTGTCCCTTTCTTCCCCTCCCCTGTATCTCACTTCCCCTGTGTCTCTCTTCCCCCCCCTCCTCTCATGTCTCTATTCCCCTGTCCCTCTCTTCCCCTCCCCTGTATCTCACTTCCCCTGTGTCTCTCTTCCCCCCTCCTCTCGTGTCTCTATTCCCCTCCTCCTCTCCCTCATGTATCTATTCCCCTGCTTCTCCCCTCCTTGGCCCCGTGTCTCTCACCCTCACCTCATTGCGGTTGATGCGTGCGCGCGCACGCTTATGTGACGTCTTTGCGTGCGCGCGCACGCTTGTCTGCCCGGCTACCCGCGCACGCGACGTCTTCGCGTGCGCGCGCGCGCGCGCACGCTTTGCCGGCTACCCGTGCACTCCTGCAGTAGGGGTGATGGGAGCAATGGTGAAACTGCGAGTTGTCGTCAGTTGCGGCCCTTCCTTTGCGAGGGCCGCAAAGCGTGACGACAACTCGCAGTTAGACAATTATAATATGTGATATATATATATATATATATATATATATATATATATATATATATATATATATAAAGGCCCTCATTCAATTGTGATTTTGCCAATTGAATAGGGTTCTAAATAAGCACATAATATATATTTTTTAAAGAAGTTTTTAGTTAGTGAAAACCTTGCTTTTGGATAGATGCTTAAAAAACTAAAAACTTCTTTAAAAAATATATGTGATGTGCTTATTTAGACCCCTATTCAATTGGCAAAATTGCAATTGAATGAGGGCCATAGTCTCTTTTTTTAAATAAAATAAATGTATATATAAATGTTGGAAATGTACTTTTAAAAAGTAGACTAAAAAGTTGTCCCCCCAGGATCTTATGATCTTTAATGTTATGGATGAACCAACAACTAATCTCCTAATCAAATTAGATCATCTTTGTTAACTGAATATCAAGAGCAAACAATACTAATTGATTATATAAATGTATATATAAATGTTGGAAATGTACTTTTAAAAAGTAGACTAAAAAGTTGTCCCCCCAGGATCTTATGATCTTTAATGTTATGGATGAACCAACAACTAATCTCCTAATCAAATTAGATCATCTTTGTTAACTGAATATCAAGAGCAAACAATACTAATTCATTACCGTTTTATATTTCAAAAGATATACACAATCTATGGAACACTATTATATTGTACTTCATATAAATATAGTACTGTTTCCAAGTCGATATGACAGATTAATTCATGTAATGGCCAAATGTCAATATTTTCATAAAGGCATCCATACATTCAAATGGACTAAAATGTTTCAATGTAAAATGTTATTGCACATTAACAAGTGGAAAGAATAAATGCTAATAAAAATGGATAAGTTGAACATAAAAAGCAATTCACTCACTTATAATGTTCCACATTGACTAGTCCAACTCTGTCCTAATTATCATTCCCCTCATTCGACTCTCCCTATTCCCATCAAACTCACTGCTTCTGTTACAGATATTTAGCTCATGCAGATATGACTCATCTGCTGCTCCTCTCTGACATTCTTCACAGACTTTCCACATTCTCCAGGATTAAGTTCAGAATTTTGACTCACATACAAAGCCTTCAACAATACAGCATCCTCCTACATCTCACATCTGATCTCCAAGTACTCCCTTGGCCACCATGTCCCCTCTATTCATAATTGGCATGTCTTTTCACTCATTATTACCTTGTCCCACTCTTCCCAATGCTACCTGTAGTGTATTCTTTGTTTTACCTTCCTTTTCTTGGCTGCAAAAAAAAAAAATCTAAAATTGCAAATAAATTTGCAAACACATCTACAAGACACAGTTAAAAGAGTCCTTTTCCTTCCCAGATCACTATCAGTCAATCCCCCCTTTTATCTTCAACATGCTCAAAAGTATACAGTCATGATAACTATGACTGTAAATGTCTTCTGTACTAGTAGGTGTTCTTGTACACACTGTTATTTTAGTTCACGAATGAGATCTAAATGGATGCCAATGTGGGTTTCTTATTATGCAGTTATCAATAAGTTGAGCGCACTTATAGTGTGTAAACATTTCCTGATTTACACCAGTGTAATGATCTTTGATATATATGCTGATCAATGTATGTCTATGCTTCAAACATGTGTGTGTGTGTGTATATATATATATATATATATATATATATATATATATATATATATATATATGCACAGTAGACTCTCAGTTATCCAGAACTCAAGCAAATCCGAACTCTCAAGCAATCAGAAAAATAATTGAATACTGTACTTTAAATAAAAAATAATAATTTACAGGACTCAAAAAATGCCAGGAGCCAGGTTGTCATGCCACAAAATGCTTACAGGCACCTAGATTTCACCCACTGTATGTCTCTGCAATTCATTGTTACCTGGAAGCAAACAGGCATGAGTGACTGAGCCAGTGCAGTGTTGGCATTACATTCCACGGGGTCAGCACCGCACCCTCCAGCCGAATTTTCCTGTGTATAAGTGAGGAGTGAAAACTGCTGCTGCTAGAACAGCCCTCACTGACAAATATACTTGACAGAACATCCTATGTGCAACTAATCTAGGCCTCTTTTAATAGTAACTCTCAAGTAGTGATGTCCCGAACAGTTCGCCGGAGAACATTCGCGGCGATTTTCGCATGTTCGCGTTCGCATCAAACGGCGAACACATGCGCTTTTCGATCCGCCCCCTATTCTTTATCATTGAGGAAACTTTGACCCTGCACCTTACAGTCAGCAGACACATTCCAGCCAATCAGTAGCATACACTCCCTTCCAGGGCCTTCCATCTGAAGGACAGCCTCCATTTTAAAATCATTCTGAAGCTACATTCGTTGAGAGAGGACACATATTCTACATGCTGCTGATTTAATAGGGAAATAGATAGCCAGGCTGTGTATTTAGCTTTCACTACACACCTGAAGGACTCATTTGATATCTGCTGCAAGGACAGCAACCCAAAAAGCCCTTTTTAGGGCTAGAACATCATTTATTTTATTTTATTATTTTTTTCTGTGTAATCTAATTGCATATGCCTGCCTGCTAGCGTGTGTGTGAGGCCTATTGCATCTACTCTGCCAACTTTTGCCAGTGCACAGTGACACTCATATTTGGTGCAACCTAGTGTACAGTCAAATAAAAGAACCCTTTTTTTCCTGTAATCGATTGAATATCAGTTGCCTGCCTACAGGCGTGTGTGTGAGGCCTATTGCATCTACTCTGCCAACGTTTGCCAGTGCACAGTGACACTCATATCTGGTGCAACCGTAGTGTACAGTGACATAAAACAACCCTTTTTTGACTGTAATCGATTGAATATCAGTTGCCTGCCTACAGGCGTGTGTGTGAGGCCTATTGCATCTACTCTGCCAACTTTTGCAAGTGCACAGTGACACTCATATCTGGTGCAACCGTAGTGTACAGTGACATAAAACAACCCTTTTTTGACTGTAATCGATTGAATATCAGTTGCCTGCCTACAGGAGTGTGTGTGAGGCCTATTGCATCTACTCTGCCAACTTTTGCCAGTGCACAGTGACACTCATATCTGGTGCAACCGTAGTGCATAGTGACATAAAACAACCCTTTTTTGACTGTAATCGATTGAATATCAGTTGCCTGCCTACAGGCGTGTGTGTGAGGCCTATTGCATCTACTCTGCCAACTTTTGCCAGTGCACAGTGACACTCATATCTGGTGCAACCTAGTGTACAGTGAAATAAAAGAACCCTTTTTTGACTGTAATCGATTGAATATCAGTTGCCTGCCTACATTCTGAAGCTACATTCGTTGAGAGAGGACACATATTCTACCTGCTGCTGATTTAATAGGGAAATAGATAGCCAGGCTGTGTATTTAGCTTTCACTACACAACTGAAGGACTCATTTGATATCTGCTGCAAGGACAGCAACCCAAAAAGCCCTTTTTAGGGCTAGAACATCATTTATTTTATTATATTATTTTTTTCTGTGTAATCTAATTGCATATACCTGCCTGCTAGTGTGTGTGTGAGGCCTATTGCATCTACTCTGCCAATTTTTGCCAGTGCACAGTGACACTCATATCTGGTGGCACATTACATTGCACGTGCAGTGCCCCAAATTCGAAGTAGGAGGTCCGACCAAGCATCTTTTCCCATCTCCCTGTTCCAAAAATCCATGCCATATACACGTCCCCCTAATAGTGGACGTAACAGGGATTAAACCGATAGGAATAGTACTACTTAACAGTACACACCTTATAATAACGCAGACAGAGGCAACGCAGAGAGAGGAGTCTGAAGAAGAGGAGTCAGAGGAGGAAGGTGGCTTTGAGGAGGTGGAAGACCAAACACAGCAGGCGTCCCAGGGGGCTTGTTGTCACCTTTCTGGGACCCTTGGTGGCTGGGTGGAGGAAGAGACCTTCAATGACATCAGTGAGGACAACGAACGGGACATGGCTAGCTTGGTATCCAACCTTGTGCCAATGGGGAGTTTGCGGTTGTGCAAAGGGACTGTTTGCGGTTGTTTGCGGTGCATTAAACGGGGAGATTGGTCTGTTACTGTGAAGCGGGTGTAACCCTTACACTACCTGATCGATACAACATCATACCTGATGTTTTAAAGCATGTTATTCCAAACAATTTAGGAATGTTAGGTGATTTATGCCCTTTATGGCTTAAAACCAGACTCTGCATCAACTATGTAATTTTCCGTGGGAGTTTTGCCATGGATCCCCCTCCGGCATGCCACAGTCCAGGTGTTAGTACCCTTGAAACAACTTTCCCAACACTATTGTGGCCAGAAAGAGTCCCTGTGGGTTTTGAAATTCGCCTGCCCATTGAAGTCTATGGCGGTTTGCCGATGTTCGTCCGTTCGCGAACATTTGATGAAATTTGCGTCCGCGATTCATGAACCGAAAATTTGATGTTCGCAACATCACTACTCTCAAGCAACCAGAAATGGCATGTATCCAGCATCTAACAATTCCCATGAGTGTTAATTAACTGAGAGTATACTGTATATATATAACAAAAACACAAACAAGAAAAACGCATGTCAAAAAAGTTATAAATTGGTTTGCAGGTCACTGAGGGAAGTATTTGATCCCCTATAATCAGCAAGATTTCTAGCTCCCAGGTGTCTTTTATATAGGTAACGAGCTGAGATTAGGAGCACTCTCTTAAAGGGAGTGCTCCTAATCTCAGTTCATTATCTGTATAAAAGATACCTGTCCACAAAAGCAATCAATTAATCAGATTCCAATCTCTCCACCATGGCCAAGACCAAAGAGCTGCCCAAGGATGTCAGGAACAAGATTGTAGACCTACACAAGGCTGGAATGGGCTACAAGACCATCGCCAAGCAGCTTGGTGAGAAGGTGACAACAGTTGGTACGATTATTCGCAAAAGGAATAAACACAAAATAACTGCCAGTCTCCCTCAGTCTGATGCTCCATGCAAGATCTCACCTCGTGGAGTTTCAATGTTCATGAGAACGGTGAGGAATCAGCCCAGAACTACACTGGAGGATCTTTTTAATTATCTCAAGGCAGCTGGGACCATAGTCACCAAGAAAACTATTTGTAACACACTACGCTGTGAAGGACTGATATCCTGCAATGCCCGCAAGGTCCCCCTGCTCAAGAAAGTACATGTAAAGGCCCGTCTGAAGTTTGCCAATGAACATCTGAATGATTCAGAGGAGAGCTGGGTGAAAGTGTTGTGGTCAGATGAGACCAAAATCAAGCTCTCTGGCATCAACTCAACTCGCCGTGTTTGGAGGAGAAGGAATGCTTCCTATTAGCCCAAGAACACCAACCCCACAGTCAAACATGGAGGGTATTTTGAGGGTGTTATTCTGCTAAGAGGACAGGACATCTGCATCCCATCAAAGGGACGATGGACGGGGCCATGTACTGTCAAATCTTGGGTGAGATCCTCCTTGCCTCAGACAGGGCATTTAAAATGGGTTGTGGATGGGTATTCCAGCATGACAATGACCCAAAACACACAGCCAAGGCAACAAAGGAGTGGCTGAAGAAGAAGCACATCAAGGTCCTGGAGTAGTCTCCAGACCTTAATCCCTTAGAAAATCTGTGGAGGGAACTGAAGGTTTGAGTTGCGAAACATCAGCCTTGAAACCTTAATGACTTGGAGAGGATCTACAAAGAGGAGTGGGACAAAATCCCTCCTGAGATGTGTGCAAACCTGGTGGCCAACTACAAGAAATGTCTGACCTCTGTGATTGCAAGCAAGGGTTTTGCCGCCAAGTACTAAGTTGAAGGGGTCAAATACTTATTTCCCTCATTGACCTGCAAATCAATTTATAACTTTTTTGACATGCTTTTTATTTTGTTGTTTTTTTTATTTTTGTTATTCTGTCTCTTACTGTTAAAAAACACCTACCATTAAAATGATAGACTGATCATTTCTTTGTCAGTGGACAAACCTTCAAAATCAGCAGGAGATCAAATACTTTTAACCCCACTGTATACACTAATATATAAATGAAAAAACAGAGTACTGTAGTCCATAGTGATATAGAAATTGTGATAATGTTTTAGTAAAAGTTGTCAGCAGTAGATTGGCCAGTGAACAACTGAATAGAAAACATGGTACTAATCCTTGTAACAAAAGTGCCTATAAGTTTTGCCAAGACGTTTGTAATAATGACACAGCCATACATGACAACAAGACCTATAACATCAAAGGAAATGCACATACATGCACATCGTCCAATGTGGTTTATATAATACAATGTACTGTATGCAAAATAGTTTGTTACATTGGAGAAAAGAAGCCAAAAACTGCACTTAAGGATGAATTTACACAGACATTCAACAAGATAACACAACAAAGACAGTTATTGTACCCAAGTTGGACACCATTTTAGACAGAATGATTACTCCATCCAAAACCTAAAAATCGAAATACTCAGAGGAAATTTTAAAAACTTACAAGAGAGAAAAGTACTTGAAATAAAGATAATCAGTTTTCCAACTCTAAAAATACAGGGCTTAATATGGACTTAGGTTTCCTAACACATTATCACAATTTCTTATGAATGTTTTATTTCTTTCTTATTTTACTATAAAAGGCTTGTCACTCTTAGTGAGGTGCTTGTCCAACAAGAAGGATGTCACTTTGGACTACAGTGCTCTGTTTTTTATGTATATATTGATATATATGTGTATATATGTTTCCGATATTATGTTGTGTTTATTCCCCCTATATGTTTTTACCTGATGATGTCAGATGCTGTCTCCACTCTCTCTGCATCTGTTGTTTATATTAAAAGTCAGGTTTCCATCTCATGTTAGACTATACTTTCAGGGATCATTTCTATAGTTCTTGACTTGAGAGATGTGTTCAAAAGTGTCCATCTCATGTTAGTATTGCTTCAGACTTTATAAAGAGAGGTTAAACCTCTCGAAAGCTTGTCAATATAAATAAGGCGTTTGTCCAATACAAAAGGTATCACAATATACTGCAATACTCATTATTAATCTATATATTTATAGATATATAGAGTAATAATTACTATATTACTGGACATGGACTCTTCAATTACATATATAGACCTACATACATATTTGAATTGAATCCCAAACTTGCAACTCTTTAATATTTTATATAAATTATATAAAATTATTGTTGCCCTGAATTTCCCTCTTACAGCACCTCCAACCACTTTGTCTTACTCTTTTCACGAATTTCTCTCTCTACATTCATCTTATTTTCTATATATTTCTCTTTTGACCTATTTGCTTTTATTTTTCCATCTCATCCCAATTACCTCATTTCTATCTTATTTTCTGTACCTCGCACACTACCTCTTGTTTTATTTTTCTCATACCTAAGAATCCACTGAGCAAAGCAATTTTATATTCTCATGGGTTAGGTGTCTTTAATTTGATCCTACTGATTGAACTCTGTTTTCACAGTTGCAGAGGGAACTGTATAAATATCACTCCTTCAATTCAATCTTGAATGAAAACAAGGATATCGAGACACATTTTTTGTGTTAGCCAAAGCATTGCTAAAGTGATAACTTTCACAAACATAGAAATTCATTGAATTGAAAACAAACAAGACGGGTAGTTTGGAATCTTCTAAAATGTCACAGACTATATGCTTTGTATTGGACATTTTTGTTTTACAAAGAGTGGCAAAGATAATGGGCATTGAAACAAATGGTTGTACCTGTACTGCTTGAGATGTTCACGTCAATGCTGATGTCAGAGATTCCTCCACCCTTGAGAGATGCTACACATGTGTAGGTCCCGAAGTCCGTGAATTTTAAGTCAATGATGTCAAGGTTAGTAGTACCCGGAGAAACATCTGGGTCGGTTTGGGTGATAACCATTCTTTCAGAACTCCGTAAGGGTCGGCCATTTTTAAACCAGCTAAATGTAAGTTCTTCTGATGGAACAGCTTCTACTTGGCATGAAATCTTCACCTCACGTCCAATCTGAATGTTGTCATCTTTGTGATATGGGTCAGGTGTAATCCAGAAACGCCCTTTTTTTAAAGCTGAAAATAGAGAAAAAAAAATAAACTTCAATATGTGCACTTCTATTCTAGTTTTTTTACGAGTGGATTTTAAATATATTTGTTTGAGTATAGCATGGTTTCAAACATGTACCATAACATTTTATATATTAAAAAGTGATTTAGTATTTACCTATATGCCTCCTAGAAGGTTCTTCAGTAAAATAATTTGTTCTGAGTATAAAATTGAAAGTGCCAACGTCAGATTTTTTATTCTTGTAAACATAAAATATATTAACATAATTCATCTTGGCAATGCAAGTCATAAGGTCTGATTTTGACCCAAAAGATGGCATATTTGAAGGTTCGCTCCATTAACATGAATTGAATAGTTGTACATAAATTGATTTTTTAGGTCCCTAAATATGCTACCACCACAAGTGACTTTATTGTATTCAATGCAAAAGACAGTATATATATTATGCTAAGCCATGAACTACACTGCACCTCCCCAATCTCAGTACTTGTCTACAAAAACCTACATTTAAACTTGCCCATGATTTGTGCCTCTCACCCCATCATTACATCCTCCCATGCTCCCACGACTTCTCAAGAGCAGCCCCCACTCTGGAATTTCCTACCACACTACATCAGACTCTCCCCAAGTCACCAGATATATAAACGTTCTCTGTTCTATCCATCATGCAGTCCCCTTATATTATGGCTCTCATTATGTCCCTCATCTCCTTCAGTACCAATGTACATGTACAATTGTGCCGCCTTAATGTTACTGTCTTCAAATGTATTATTAATTGTATCCACATATTTATTGTACTCCTAGTATTACAGACCCTTTTCTGGATCACTATCTTGTCGTAGTGAAGGGCCTTGTATGCCTAACTGAAGCTGAGAGCTATACCATGTAGGGTCACTTAAGATGGGCAGGTCATAGCAGAGAGGTCAGACAAATCATGGTCAACTGGAGAAGGAACTGGCAAGCCACTCCAGTATCTTTGCCAAAATAACATTATGGATCAGCACAGCCAAAAACAAAACTATAGATGTGCCTGGTATGCTGCAGTTCATTAGGTCACGGAGAGTCAGACACCACTAAACTACTAAACAACAAAGCATTACAGACACTGTTGATGATTTACAGATATAATACCGTATTGGTCCGATATAAGCCGCACCCGCATATAAGCCGCACCCGTAAAGTGCAAGGGGGAAAAAATGAATAAAGATAGTACTCAAATATAAGCCGCACCCGTAAAATTGGAGAGAAAAAGACTCTCAAATTGATCAGCCATTGCAAGAAACAGGCTTTTTTTGCAGGTTACAGGCTTTACAGGATGTTAGAATCACTAAAACCGGAAATCGCTATTCAATACCGCAGTCTAAAGCACGAAAATTGGCACCCTTAACTCACAATCGCGCAAATCGGCAGTCATTTTGCGTTCACGAAGTTCGCAAATCTGCAATGATTTTTTGACGGTCGCGAATATAAGCCGCTCCCGTAACTCGCAAGCTCAAAAATCGGAAAAAAGGCGCGGCTTATATTCGGACCAATACGGTATAATAATAATAATATAAATCTGGTAACATACAAATGTCCTCTCTACATTAACTTGCATGGAAACTCAAAGGAAAAATAAGTCATTCCATCTGAACTGATTCAGTACACCAGACACTTCCAAAGCTGCATTTCCAGTGAGCTTTTTTTAAAGCTATGTAGCACTTAAATCCTCTTTTAATTGCATAGGTTACTAACGTGAGTTCTGTGGCGTTTTAATCTGCTATGTAAGTGCTGCATATGTATGATATTTAAATTATGAAAAACATAATTTGTATACTTATGGTATAATATTAAAAAGCACATCAATTATAGTATACCTTATACTTCTCCTTCTTTATAAGTCATACCAAGAAATAAAATCTGCAAAAAAAACACTTATATGAAGTAGGCATTATTATACTTTGCATTGATTTCAATAAAAGAAAAACATCTCTACTCCTCGCCATTCTCTGTTCCAAAACACAAGCAAAGTACACTCCTGCATAATTTATACATTCAGTGTTTAATAAGCAGATTTCCACAATTGTGTTTGCATAAAGATATTTTGCAGTATAAACTAAAAATTGTACCAATTATTTAGATGCCTTAAAAATTATTTTGTTACATAAGCTTTTTGGCAGCCTGCTCACCAGTTCTGTACGATAGCAAACCTTATACTTTAGATGTTACGGAAAACAAATATATATAGCGAGCAAAGCAAGGGACGCAGTTCTGGTCGCAAATGCAGACCCTCTCAAAGCGAGGGGCCGCATTTGCTGAGGTGGAGGCTCTACGCTGCTTCACTCCCGGTAGAAAAACCCCCCAGGAAAGCGCGACTTTGAAAAAAACAACAACGCCGTGGGACTTAGAAAAATAAAGAATACGACCCGCAGAACTTAGAAAAAAAACACTAACGCGTAAAGACAAAATACGGACTTACACAAAAAAAAAATACGACCAGCAGGACTTAGAAAGAAAACAAAATAAGAGGTCACAAAAATACGAACTTAATGGCCGAAACACAAAAAACAATGAAAATTAACAAGCAAAAATTACAAAAACATCACACACAGCATGGGGGGACAGACAGGACATCTGGGGGTGAGGTTGCACGTGAATTCAAGACGATTTTAAGCAATTTCGTCTTGAAAATCGGCTAAGCGAGAAAAAAAATGGCGGATGAAAAAAATTAAAACAAGGCTCCATGACCCTGAGGCGCAGAAAACACTGACAAGGACGTAGAACTTTTAATTACGACCTGCGGAACTTAAAATAATACAAACTTAACGGCAGAAATGCGTACATTCAAAAACAACAAAAACAATACAAAATACAAAAAATAAAAAAATAAAAATACCACAATGAACATCGAGAGACAGCCATGACATCTGCCAGTGAGGTTGCATGCTAATTTAAGTAGAATTTCATGAGTTTAGGAAATTGAAAATCGCCTAAGCGACAAAAATAATGGCGGCCGAAAAAAAAATTAAAACAAGGCTACAAGACCCCCGAAACGTGCAAAACACTGTCAGGCACGTACAACTTTTGCCAGGGACGTACAAGGTACAAAAATACACACTTAAGAAGCACGGAAAAGGCTTGCGACCCGCGTAGCACATAGACAAACTACGCCATTTTACAACACAAACAATTATGAATCTAAAATGGCGCTTTACACAACTAAACGGTTTGCCCTCTTGCACGCAGCATATTTCTAATGCACAGTTGGGACATTGATGACACTTTATCCTCAGGGCAGCAACAGGCCAACTGTACATTGTATGCTGCAGGAAAATAAAAAGAGATACTTAGCTCTTCAGGCTATTCGTTGCTGGATATATCAATTACAAATAGGTAAAGTATATTAATTTAGTAAGTAAATAAGTAATGAATAATTATAGAAAAAATTAGACATATATATCTGTCTTTGTCATGAGAGCCGAGCTCTACATGAGAGGAGCAGCTCGCTATGAGCGCCAAAGGTGCTCATTGCGAGCCACAGGTGCGTGAAACAGCATTGCCATGGCTTAAAATTGTATTGCCCCATTATTTTTGACGGGCAAGTCGCTAGTATATATATATATATATATATATAACATTATATTTGACAGCTAGTACTTTAACTGCATTGGATGGCTTGTGCAGGACTAAATATTATGTGTATACTAGTAACTTGCTCGTCATAAATGACGGTATCATATGTTATGTTCAATTGTTTGTTTTGTCCCTCTCTGTGCTGTCTCTCTGTGTGTCCTCTGTGTCTCTCTCATTTCCCTCTTTGTGCTTCCTCTCTCTCTGTGTTTGAGCTCTCTTTGTGTGTGTGCTCTCTCTCTGCCCTCTGTCTCCCTTTGTGTCCTCTCTATGTGCTCTGTGTGCACTTTGTCTCTCTCCCTCCCTCTCTCTCCATCGCCTCACTTTCTCACCCTCCCTCTCTCTCCTTCCCCATCTCTCTCTCCCTTTTTCTCTCTCCCTCCCTGCCTTCCTCCCCCTCTCTCACCCTCCCTCTCTCTCTCTCTCCCTCTTTCTACCTCCCTTGCCCCTCCCTCTCTCTCTCTCCTTCCTTTCTCTCCCTCCTTCTACCTCCCCCCCGTTCTTTCATTTTCTCTCTCTCCCCCTCTCTCTGCCACATCTGAGAACTATTATAGTGGATCTGTGTATAATGGATAGATATTCAGAGGGATGGGCGCAATATCTAATACTTAGTAGTCAGGCTGTTTATTTTAGGAGCCAGACATGATGTTTCCAGGAGCCTGAGAGATTTCTTGAAAGAGATACATTATATATCAGTAATATATTTAGGAGACATGGCTCCCATGATTCCCCCCCCCCCTTTATATATATATGTGTGTATTGTTTTTTTTCAAACACACAAAAGCTCTCCACTGTAGATAAAGTTATTTTAATATGCAAAAAAAGATTAATCAACAAATTCTCAGTATGTCTGTGTGTATGTATGTATATACCTTATAATAGTTTACATGTACTGCTGCTACATATTAAAAACATGCTACATATAAGAGTTTACATGTAGTGTTGCTACGTATTATTATGCTAAAACAAATATAATTAGCCAGCTACAAACTAAGGAACAAGTATTATCCCCGCGTGTTCTCGTTTCGCGTCGGCTTTGTATCAGTATTCATCATCTCCCCATACTCTTGTCTCAGTCACTGTAATATGCACTGACCAGTCTGGGGTGAAATTGAGAACAAGCTGCAGTTTTCTCTTCCCTGCTCTGCTCATATTCAGATGCATGTAACCAATGAAGTGTGACATTATATTTCATCAACACATACACTGTACACTTCTCCTCTGTGTTTATTGAGATGCATTCACTTAGATGAAAACCATAGGACTATTATTTGGTGAAACATGAAACCACTGAACACCTTGGCTAGATATGTAAAACAATTCTCTCTGTCTATCTAATGGGGGGCTTAGTTTGATTTACATCTGACGTGCCCCTAGATAAAGACTCCTCAGGGGCTCCCACCCAACGTACACGCCATGAAATGTACATATAACAGATACTATAATAATATCATCAATTTGCATGTTTACATCCGGAGAGCAGTGGACTTTTTTTCTTGAAACACTGTACTAAAAGAACTGTCATATATAGATTTCTATATCTATAAACATTTATAGAAATGTATACATCTTTATATTTATTTAACGTTTACAGCTTAGTTTATATATTGTAAACCACTATATAGATAGATATAATGTATTTTTTATCTTTCTCTATGTTTGAACAAAATGCCACTCACAGCCTCATTAAATTGGGGCTACGTTTTAAAACGTAGCCCGTAACTTCAAAGTTACATGTTACGGGTATTAAATTTGCCCTGTAACATTGATCGCAGTGGACTTGCACGTTAAGAAGCAGGATGGCAGAAAATAGGCTACGTGATGAGTAACGTTGAACTTCACGCACGTAAATCCTTTCTTCCATCAAGCCCGTAACCATTATGTTTTCAATTCAGCTATTAAATTGCAACATGGTCACTCGCGAGCAAGCACGTAACATACAAATGGAGCTCAAAGGCTAACGTGTGTTTGAGAGCACCCGCAAGGGGGTAAAGTCCAATACGTAGCACTTGTAATGCAAATAACAACACACTCCTGTACAGTTATTATAAGGGAAAGTGATGTTAGGTCTTAGAATTAATAGCACAACATTATCAAGCTCGCAAATTGGCCTTAAAAAATACTTTATTTCATGTTTATATTTTATGTAATATTGATCCCTGCATTTAATGTGTTGCGACATACACTATAACATGTAATAGAATATCATATTTACGGCTTTATTAATATTGCATTATATCTGGAATGTGGATCCGATCGCAAACTGTAATTGAAGCAAGTGGGACTTGGAAATCTACCCTCCGCTTTTCTCAGTGACGTAACACTAACTATCTCTTTTTCCATTGGCTCCATCTGGACCTGTAACTACGCGATTGCTTAATTGTTTGCATTCGAGCACGCAACTTTTATGGCCGAGAACTGGTTTACGAAATAGCGTCTCTCGCTCGTAGCTCACAGCACTTATAGTTTAATAGCGACGTAAAACTGCCAAATTTTAAGCACGCAGCCTTTACGTGCTACACGTTGGACTTACGAGCCTGGAATTTCATATGGCCCTTTGTCAAGTAAAAATAGAGAAAATAATGCATGTGAGATATTAAAGGTTATAGGTAGAATAATCACTTAATTGTTCTTTATTGACAATCAGATTGACAGTCTGCAAGTTTCAATCTTGCACGGCACTTTGGGGACACTTGATTCCAAGCTCAAAGACATTGAGCTATGTGGTTATATTGTTTTTGTCTCTACCTGGAACTTAACCCATGTATAGCACTACTGAATATGTTAGCGCTTTACAAATAAACGATGATAATAATAATAGTATTGAGGGACATTGCTCAGTTTTATGCAATTTGTGCAATCCCACACACCATTTATACTCTTTGTTTCCCTTGATACTTACTTTCCCCTTGCTATACTGTATGAGTGTTTATATACATACACTGTGTCAAGATATATCAGAACTATTTAAAGATAGATATTATACTGTATTTAGATATTTCTGTGCACATGGACATAATATTTTATGGCATTGCACCTGCAATTGGTGCTGTTCAGTACACCACTACAAAAAAATGCAACAAAGCTGCTGGAAAAGCAAGTAGGATATAATGGAAGAAGAACTAGCGGCAGAAACAGAGTGGTACTAATGTCAATCCATAGATCCCTAGTCAGACTTCACCTAGAACACTGTATTAAGTTCTCTCTAAAATTATATCCGTAATTAGAAACCTCTAAAATGAGGACATCTAAAAGACAACTCATAATGAAATAATGTATACATAGGAGACAGAAGGGAGATGGAAAATATGATAAAAAAAAACATTTATATATATTAAAGTATGCCATGTAGATCATAATTTGAGGTTGGAAGGTGGAAGATTTAGGCGTTATGTATGAAAGTGCAATAGATAAATAAAAGAGCCTTTTATTTATCTACTTCACAGTAAAGTAATTCAAGCATGCCTGCGATGAGCATAACCCATTCCGTGGGTTATTAATTAAACCAAAGCTTTTAGGTAGATATAATAAATCTATGTATCTTTTATTCTTTTTTTTCTCACATACAATGTTTCCATTTTTCAGACGAAATCTGTGGATTTAGTTTTTTGGTTCTCTGGATCAAACGTGTAGTATTTCTAGAAAACAGTATAGTGAAGTAAAGCTTAACATAATTAATGACTGCATAGGGAAAAAATGTTATGTGTTAAAAATAGTGTTCATTTACATAATTTTTTTTTGCCTGTGGTACCATATTAACCAAGTGATCTACATGCACACATATACGTGGCATGTAGCCCTAAGGACAAGTCCCCTTTTGCCATTGATGTCATGTATAAAGCACTTACAGCCTTATTAAATTGCAATTTGGAAAATTCTAAAGGGCTCTAAAGAAGTTTTTAGTTAGTGAAGACCTTGCTTTTAAATAGAAGTTCACTGACTAAAAACTTCTGTAAAAAAATATGCTATGTACTTATATAGAACCCTTTAGAATTTGCTGAATTGCAATTTAATAAGGCTGTTAATTTGTAGCTGCTATTATAAGCCATGGCATGAATGGCGAATATAATTAAGCAATATTCATTTGTGGGATATTTGTATTATAATACAAGACAAATAAACATTTATTAATGATTGTTGTAAAGTTTTACTCTTTGCACATGTGCATTTATTATTATTACACTTTTTTTAGCTGCAATTAGAGAGATATGTGTGGCTCTTGGCAACCTCATTATAATTAAATTTATAAATAACATTTAGCAACCCTATACCACAACTTGCTACGTCTCTCTTACAAAGACTATTTTGCCACACGTATCACATGATTGTTCACTTCGCATGTTTAAACTTCGGTCTTTTCAATGAATAATAGCAAATTTGTGACTGTAGAATCCCTTTAATTATTATTATTATTGTTTATTTATAACGCACCAAAATATTCTGTAGCACTTTAATAATGCTTAACAATATGAATAAATCAAAAGACACTTCCCAATCTATGTATTAAAGGGCAACTGTACAATGGAAAAAATATATGTATGTTTAAAAAGATGTTAGGTTGACTAAGCAGAATTGGGCAGGAAACAAGTCATAAAGCTTTTTTTAAGAAAAAAAAAATGTTTTTGATGCCTCTGCTGGACCCTGGATGCGTCCATGACACTTGGTGGTTGTTGTATTTGTGAGAGAGGCATACACATTTCTGGAGACATGTGTTGGAATCTATGGATGCAAGCTTATATTTCTGGGCCAGTGGGGGAGCGGTGTGGTGCCTTAGCCAATTATCTAACAATGTCACTGAACTTCTTACTTATCTGATTTTCCCAGAAAAATGCTTTTATATCCATGGCTTACACAGCTGCTAATGTTATTAGGTAAGAACATATTTGACAAACAAGTGTATTTTTGTCTTCAACTTTTTTCTTCTAATTTTCTTGAAATTTGTGAAAAGTGTATTTATTTATTGGGAAACAACTGCACACTTTTCTGTGTATATACAACCTATTTTCCTTACAAGTTTTTTAAGTGGGCGATATGCTAATTCCCATTTGCTAAAGAACCTGTTAACTGGATGTAATTTTACTATTTGCTTTTTCTAAGTGACATCCATTTAAGTAGAAATATGTTCTACAACACAGATTTAGCAGTTTATAAAAATGATCTCAAACATATTGATCAGCAAAATTACTCATATAATAGACACTGACCTAATACCAAGGAAGGCAGGTTTTTGCTTCTAAATAATTTCAAACCTACATCAATCTTGTGGTCTTTAATTTGCATTGTGAGTGCAGGAGAGCATGTTCAGATTTTTTTTCCCATAATAAATAAATATTTCAGCAAACATTGATTACGACAATGAATACAAGGCCTTGTTCAATTATTTTGTACTTTGCTTACAATGTTGAATCGTATAAAAGATAAATAAAACGTGTTTCTGATTATTTGTGAATTATTCACAGTTGTGCTTCACAAATTCTAATGTAATTAAAAACTGAAGTTAGTCATTTATCAAAGCGAGCACAAGGCATATCCAATGTTGCAAATAGCGGTGTTATCAGTTTTTCGAGTACAATAGCTATTGGTTGGCATAAACATGTAAATACTGCCAACTTTCTTGCAGAGAGAAGGTGGGAGGTTTGGAAAGAGAACCGTTCTTCATATTTTAGTTTTTACAAATTGCCACTTGCTCGCTAAACACATAATGTACATACAGTGTTTTTGCAGTAAAAAGTGACAAGACCTCATTTGCTATCCCATAATAAAAACTTTTAGGCTTAATGAGGCATAAACTGCTGCTGAGTACCGTATGGCCTTCATTTCTGGATTACCAGATGGCAACAAAACCCCTGGAGTGTCCTTTTGTTATTATTAAAAACTTGGAAGTTTAAAACTAGAGATAAAATGGAAAAAAAATGAAAACACTGACTGAAGCACTTTTATTTGACACCTCAATGACTACCCTTGACACCAGTCTTTATTTTAAAGAATCCAACTCTCACCTGCTCCCCAACCTTGTGGTTTAAGAGCATATGACAGGCACACTAATGGGACGCAATGGGAACTGAATATGTAATCCTAAAATCTGTTTCAGGAAGTCAATGCCAGGCCCAAAACTGCCATATGCAATACATTGACATCTAAGGCATAGTAAATAAAATATTGCAAACAAGTATATATTCTGAAACTAAATGTAGATGGGGGTATTTTTATCATGCAGGCATAAAACTGAAGATAAACAGGAATAAGTGGAGTAAAAGCACAGACTATAATCACTACCCATGTTTTGTATGAGACCTGTTTAAGCAGTGATAAACATTAACCCTGATTAAAGGAACCCCTAAACACCATACCTGGCTATGCCCTATTTTCCAGTTCCTCCTTTTCCTCCTTTCTAGGGGAAGGATAGAAGTCTGGAGTGTCTGTTCTACAGAATATTAGCTCCATCCATTGTGGCATGCAGCAACGAGAAATGGCTTCCTTATAATGGTGGGACCTTATTTTTCACTTGCTAGAGGGCCGTTCTATCAATCCTCGCCTAAAACTTCCCCTCAACGCAGGTGGCATGCACCAAGGAGGGGTTTCCAGTTTCTCCCAGCCCTGACATTGGCATGCAGCCTGCTCACAGGAGACTCTGAGTCTGGAGCTCTTTTGTCTCCATAGCAATGGTGTAGAATGGTACCCAATATGTGAGCACACTGCACTAGCCCTAACAGCATCCGTCTCCCCATTTATCTATATAATCCCCTTCCCATGGCATAGATGGAGTTAAATAACAATGACACGCTACCCTCTATTAGTCCTGAGATTCCCTTCAAATTACTACTATGAATAGAAGCCCTGGGGGTTATTGCTTTCCATGTGATATCGCCTATGACTGTGGGGCTTTCTATCTAAGTATAACCATGTGAGTCCCTATGGTCCCACAGGGCACCTAAAGTTAGCCCCTATACTATGGGGATATCCAAACAACTCATGGTATATCTAAGGTCCCTATGGACCCTCATAGCATCTAAATGTAACCCCTATAACAAAGGGATTCAGCTTTGGACCACTTATGGCATATAAAAATGAACCGCCTGCCAAGGAGGTCCTTAAAGCACCTCCATTGGATCCGAGGTCAGGGCAGTCACAAGTCACACAACTCCAAAACACAAGGCAAGAATACCAGGAGGTCAATCAGGAACACAGGATAATGGTGAGCTGCAACTACTAAGGAAAACCGATGTCATTCAGTTGCCCCCGTCTTTTATACAGATATATTATATACCTCCTCTGTACAATAATCAGAATGGAGTAAGTGACAAAAAACCGGACTGGGTCAATACATCCTGGATTGTGCTATGCACAACCCATGTCTCCAAACGCTGAAAGCTCTGCATACGTGTCACAGGCATAAACACAGACATGGCTACAGGTATAGAGGTGAGAGCCACTGAGAGCACAGCCGGAGCATAGAGATTATGACGCAAAGTCTGGCTCTTACATTATAAAGGTTGCAGGCCCACAAAAGCCAACTTGAATTTCTACAGAACTAATAAGGCAATCTGTGTTTTTATACTACATCAACCTCAGCTACAATTTAACCGTGCTCCTTTTGATGCTAAAAATACATAAATGAAAACTATGGTCAATGAAAAACATTTGCTAAAATAGTCAGCCTGAACATTCAGATCTTTTAAACATATCATAGTAATTAAATTGCAAATGTATACACAACCACGATATATACAAACATTTCAATATCAAGTAATTATTTTCGGGTTATGAGAGCTGATGCATTCACATTTTCAATTTAAATGCAAATATTTTTAATGGTTCGATCCATGTTTTCTCTATTTTGGTTTGTGGTTAGTAGACAAAAAATGAATAGTGAATAGTTTTTGTTTAGAATATATATTGATACTAGCGAATTGCCCGTCAAAAAATGACGGCAATGAAATTGTAAGTGAGCTAATGCTGTTTAGTGTATAATAATCAAATAAATAATACATTAATACATTAATATACTTTACCTATTTTCAAGTAATATATGCAGGAAGCATTCTGTTGAAGAGCTGGCAATCTGTTTTGATGTTGCTGCAGCATTAGTGGTGTGGAGCTGCTGTGTAAGCGTGATGAATGTGTGCAGTGTAATAGTGTGCGTGCGCGAGACCAAACCGTTAGCGTAGCTGTGTACTTTTGCATTGTATAAGTTATTGTTTTAAAATGGCTAATGTGTGGTATGCGGCTGTGGCGGAATATCTGTAGCTGTTTTGTGGTGTTTTGCGTGTTTCTGGTGGTGTTTTGCGTGTTTAGAGTCCTGTAGCCTCGTTTTCGTTTTGTTCGGCGGCCATTTTTTCTCTTGCTTAGGTGATTTTCGGGTGTTTAAACTCTGAAATTTGGACTTAAATCGAGGTGTAACTTTACTTGCAGAGGTCCTGGGTGCACCAACTTGCTGTGGGTAAGCTTTTTATATGTTTGTTGCGTGTATTTATTGTGTTTGTAATGTGTTTGGGGCCGCGCAGGTTGCGTCCTTGTTTTCGAATCTCGTAGGTGTTTTATGGCAATTTTCGTAGGTGTTTGGTGGTGTTTTGCATCTTTAGACTGCTGTAGCCTCGTTTTCGTTTGTTTCGGAGGCCATTTTTTCTCTCACTTAGAGAATTTTTTAGTCTCTAAACTCTTTTATTTTGAGTGAAATCAAGGTGTAAGTTGCTTTTTTGAGGTCCTGGATGCTCCCTCTTGCTGTAGGTAAGCTTTTTATGTATGTGTTGTGTGTATTTATTGTGTTTTTCATTTTTTCATGTCCACGGGTTGCGGCCTATTTTTGCGAGGTCGTGATTGGTCGTAACGTGTCTCATACTTTGTTGCGAGGGCCGCAGGCTCGCTGCCCAAGCCCGCAAGCGTTAGCAACAACTCGCATGCTCACAACTATATATGTGATTACTAATGTCAGATGTTATAATGAATGGATTAGTTTCTGTTTTCTTCCCTACTAACCTTCATTTATTGCATTGCAATTTTAAAATCAGGACTTCAATAAATGTTTATTATAATAAAACATGGTGTATACATTTGTTTTAGGCCTTATTATACTATATTGCTTTTAAAACCTAGTATCCATATTTTTAATTGAAGTATCACTGTGGTCAAATTCTATTTCTATATTGTTTTAAATAACTAAACATGATAATTGGCAAATGTTTTTAGAAAGAAAATAAATATAAATAAATACAACCTTTATACTTTGCAACTTTTACATGCTAAAATTCTTTACTGTGTGGCTACATTCTGTTTTCTTCCCTGCTTCTGCTTGCTACTTTTTAGGTGGGTGTGTCCTACTTATAAGCTTCCCTTCAGTTCCAGTGAGAGCATTGAATGATGTAACTGCCACATAAGCATTGTGCAGACAGAAACTTCCTAGGTACTTAGGGCCCTATTAAATTTGAAGCCCATAGCACTGGTACAGAAGTAAAGTTAAGAGCAATTCAATTTGACAAGCCCGCAACTTCCGTGGCCGACATCCAAATCCGTAAATCAGGCTTCCGCAAGTTCCATTTGCAGCCGTGAACATGATCTATTAGTCAAACCCATAGTTACGGGATTAGACAGAGCCAGTAGTAAAAGAGATTGTCATCATTACGTCACTAAAAAAAGGAGGTTAGATTTCAAGTCCGAAATAATGCAATATGAAATAAATATGATATTCTAGTCCATGTGAGTTCTATTATATGTATTAACACATTGATTGGCGAGATCGATATAACATGGAAATTAAACATAAAATAAATTATTTTTAATTGCTGATTTGCGGGCTTGACAATATTGTGCTATTAATAAAAATACTTTAAATCACTTTCCATTTAATTTAAAATATAGTATTGTGTTTTACAGTGCAACTGACATGACTATAACCCCCTTGCGGGTCCTCTCTAGTACCTGTAGGATTTTTGGCTCCATTTGCTGTTTACATCTTTGGGGAATTGTTGCAATTAAATAGCGATTTGCGATATTGTAACATTTACAGGCTTGACAGATCAAAGGCTTAGCTGGGACGTAGTTCAGATTTTGACAACCCATAGGGATTTTCTACCTATAACCCGCAGATCGTTTGTGGGTAGCTAAAAGAGGCCAATTTAATAGCTGTAACTTTTGTGGGCTACTTTACAGGCTACGGGACCTCAAAATTGCCAAATTTAATAGGGCCCCAAGTCTCCTACCATCTTAGGAAGTTGATTTGCAGAAGTGAAAATGGTAGATTGCACAGCAGCATGATTGCATAAATAATAAATTAGAGTCTGTATTATTTTGTCACATTCTAAAATGTTGCATGTCTTTTAGTGTAGTTCTTCAAAATAGTATATTTAAAAAAATGGCTGCAGTGAGCCTTTAGAGAGCTCCTTAATAACACCTGTTTCACTCTAATTTATTATTAAACCTATTAACACTGGGTAATAAGGTTCCCCCCCCCCCCCCCCCCCCTTCTGGGTTGCTACCTTGTTGAGGTGAAGGGGATTGTGTACCTAAATGAAACTGTGAGCTATGCCGTATAGGGTCAACAGAAATGGGCAGGCCATGGCAGAGAGGTCAGAGAAATCACGGTCCACTGTAGAAGGAACTGGCAACACACTCCGGTATCTTTGCCAAGATAAAACTGCCCTGGTATTTTACACATGAACACATATAACATATCTTATCTGCCTAAAAGGCACAACAACTAAATAGAAATTGAAAGGTTTGCAAAACAATTACTCATAGACAGTAAATTAATTTTAAATATTTTATAAGCCAGTCTTAGGGAATGTCCCAGGGACTTATTCTCATTTGGCTTATGAGCAACCTGAATTGGTAAATAATGTGATGAATTATGTTTTATTAGCAAACTGTAAACTCTAGAATTGGGCACACTTTGTTCAAATAAAGTGTGATTAATAAAATAAATACTAAATAAGGATGAATTAATTCAATTCTGCCAGTATATTATTTAAATATGTATAAGGTTTATAAATAAATTAAATTATCTTGCAGCCTCCTGGCAACAACAATAAATATCAAGGAAACACGCCATAGGTGAGTCAATAATAATGCCTTCATATATACCATGCCACCCTTCATCACACATCTAATCTAATCTCCATGTACTCTCCAATCACCCACTTGGCTCTTCCCACACATTTTATGTTCATTACTGAACTGAACGTTTATTTGGTTGTTCTTAAGTATTGTTGCTATAGTATAGTGCTTATTTGTGCCCTGGTATGTGTAGGCTTCAATTGTATCTTATTAGTGTTAGAAAATGCTTCTTTTGGCTATTTTTTTCTTCTACCGGGACACCCATATCTCCTTTAGGGTCTTATCTGGTCTTGAGGGAGGTTGAGGTTACATGTAACAATTTGTCCCACTGAGAGCACACGTAAAGCCTTCCGAGAACATGTAGGATATTCAGCAAGTCTTACGGAAGCCATGTGATCACACTTTAGGTAAAATCCCCGGCAGCAACAAGGAGTTTATTTGTAGAGATCACTTGTAAGGGTTTGCTAGAATGTAGTAACTGCATTAGGAATTACATCAACTTTTCACTCTCAAGATTTCTTATGGGAGCCATATAATTGAGTCCTTGTCCCCTCAACTAATTAAACAAGGTAGCAAGCTTCTCATATTCATGTATCCTGCTGTCCTACCAGACCACCATGAAACAATTCCCTCCATTTTGTTTATAACATACACAACACCTATATAGACTGTAAGCTGCCATGAGAGTAGGGCCCACTACACCTTCTGTATTAGTATCTATACTTTGTGTCATGTTTATATTATGTCTTTAATGTGGAAAATGTCAAGGTTTATAGGACCATACTTAATAGAATCATAATTATAGAGTCCCATTCAATTGAGCTTTAGGGAGACCTGGTAGCCCGTAAGTGAGGTTGCAAGCTAATTTGCTATTCAATTGCCGTCTTTTTTGCAGGCTCCGATTAGCTTATAAATTGCATGCTTGAAATTGTATTCACACCCGTAAATGGCAAATGAAGGAGAAAATCCAATGAGTACTAGAGAGGACCCACAAGAGGGTTAAACACCTATTCGTAGCACTGTAAACGCAAATAAAAAATCCATACTACACTGTAAATAACGGGGAAATCGATGACAGACATTAGAATTAATTGCACAACAGTCTCAAACTCGCAAATCGGCAGGAAATAATATTTATTTTTATTTGTCATTTCGGGGGTAAAACGATCTCGGGTATCAATGAGTTAATACATATCAGCCACCCATATGGACTAGAACAGTATTGGCATTTATTTTCATAATTCTTTATTTTGCAGGTTCGCCAGTCTGATCGCATATCAGACCCCCGAACCGAATTGATTGACATGTAACCTCCATGTTTTACTGCCGTAATAATGACAGTCTCATTTTCTATTGGCTGATTTGAAATGGGAGGTTACAGTCTTGCTGAATTGATTATGGTTCCGCCCTGAACTGCTACGAGCCAGTGCATGGTTTATGGTTTTGGCTTTGGGACAGTAACTTGCAGGCTTGAGAAATTGAATAGCATCACAATCGGAGACCACTCTAACTGAAGGAGGGGGGGGGGCAGTGCCTGGCCCGAGGGGGGCGGGTAGAGGCGAGTTCGACCTACCCCCAAACTAGCAACATAAAGGAATACAATGACAGGGGACTACCTTATTTGTTACCCCACTTATTTTTTTACCTAAATTGTTCTTATTTATATATGCTATTTTTATCTTCTAGATTAATCTTTATTTCTGGAAATGTGTTTAAAAATTAAAAAAAATATTAGGTTATGGTAAAAACCACAGACCTAACATCATTAACAGTGATTAGCCAAGAATTTTAAAAAAATTCAACTGTGTAACTGTCTATCTAGAACTGAATATTATCTTTGTAAATATAAACAAGTACATGGTTTGTAAAGATGCCCAATCTATATTTTGATATAATTGTATTATACTTACATGCTTTGCCTCAACCTAATTATAAAACGTATCGAAAAAAATAAAAAAAGATGAAAATAATCCGTTATAGGAGTTGTTTTGTGCACCTGTTATTTCATTTTCTTAACATCTATGTAAGTATTTGTATTTGTACAGTGCTATCACCATAGCACTTTGCAGAGATGAGGTACAAAACAATTAAGTACTAATATAAGTGCATTTAATATACATAAAAGTAATAGATTAAATAGTCCATGACATGAACAGTTTATAGTCTACTTATATAGAGAAATCATACACACAGACATATTATGATGGAAGGGTAAGTCCATGTGAAATGGAGGATGGTAGCAGGTATCTTAAAGTGCATTCACTAAGGATGCTGTTTAAAAGTGTGTTTAAAGAGCTCATTTTTAAGGTGAGCCTTGAAATCAGTGAGATTAGGGTTTTCTCTGATATATTACAGCAATGTCTTCCAGAGATCTGAGGGTCCTAGTGAGAAAGATCAGTGATACAGTGGTACAGTGAGGAGACATCCTGAGTAGAGCGAAGAAGACAAGCTGAGGTGTAGCGAGAGATGAGAAGAGAGATCTACAGAGAAGCCGAGGATAAGAGTTTAAAGGATATTCTTGACTTGAATGGAAGCCCATTGAGGGATTTTAGCATAGAATAAGAAGGAAGGCATTTGTAATAGAGGAAGATGATACAAGCAGTTGCGTTAAATATTGATTGCAGAAGAGAGACGTATAACAGGTAGACCAGTAAGTAAGATGTTGGAGCAATCTAGAAAATACAGATAAGGGCCTTGGTAAATGTTCTCTCTGTGGAGGGGCCACAAATAGGGCATATTTTTTCTAAGGAAAAAAAGACATGTTTTTGCAGTGGATTGGATGTTAGAGGAGAATGTTAGGGACAAATCAAATATGACACCTAAGCAAATTGCTTGATCTATTAGGTGGATGATTATACCACTGACCTTGGTAGGGCCAAGTTTGGAAGGAAGATTCAATAAAATGCTGATTTTTGCAAAGATATGTTTTCCTGAGATAAATTGAACTCATCTTCCGGGAAAGCAAATTAAAGAATACTACCAATTTTCCTTTCCTTCTAGGCAAAATTTCTCATCCACTGCTGCGGCAATTGATAAATCTGCACTCTCATAGAAATATCCAAAAAAGCAGATTGTTCAGCTGAATGTGGCTCCATACTGTGCGCTGTGCCACAAAGCTTCCCAACTAAAAGGAAACGTAGATTACAGTACAACACTTAGCTTCATTACAAAGCCAACATGCTTATTTACTCCCTAGCATCCATGCTTTTTCAGTTTCAACAAAAATGCATATGTGTCTCTGCTTGAGGCAAACTCCAAATCAATTTCATCAACGATTGATCACTCATTCCCATTCTCCACTGTGTTGAGGACTGACCAGACCTGTGAGAAGCAGATAATGGTTATTTCCCCCCCCCCCCCCCTCATTTTATGATTGAAGGTACAGTAAACTACAGTTATGTAGTACTGTAAACTATAAGTGTAAATAAGGAAGCCTCCAATGTATTGTTAGAAAAAAATGGTGTTAGAAAAAAAATCTAATGCTGGAAATCTTAGTTTGAAATAACAAATCAAATTCTCTCCTCAGTAACCTAAACTAGATTATATATATATATATATATATATATATATATATATATATATATATATATATATATATAATTTTATTTTTTTTAAATACAAAGGCTGACTAAGAACATGATTAAGCAAGAAAATCTCATAAAACTAGTTTTTATTTAGAAACAATACTGAACCACTTGCTGGAGGCATACATGATATTCTGAATGTACCAGAGGGGCATTTACATTTCTGCATAGTCATTATTTTCAATTTTACATGATTGAGAATAGGACCATTTGTTATTTTACTAACAGGATTGGTTAATAATGTTGTTGTGGAATTTAACAATAGGATTAAAGGAATTAATACTCTAAAATACAAATAAATACTACAAAAAAATAATATTCATGACTTCCATATCTTCTATATTATTATGTTGTCTGATTGTTATACTTCACAATGATTTGATTTGTTCCCAGATAATGGTGGTCCTTTATGAAGGACTCTGTGGGGGGTTGTAGATATAGCACATGCTCTTTATAAATCCTTTGATCATTCCATGTGGTGCTAGTCTGTACAATGAATCAACATATTGTAAAGCAAATTACAGGTACAGTGTCTGCAAACCCCCACGGAGCTCTTATTAAGTGGCAGATTTTATGAAAAGAAACTGAATTATTGTATTGAATAGTTGAGATTCTAATAATTTCCCCTTTTTCATAAGGCTCTTGGATTTTATGGATGTACATTTTTCCAGTTATAACATTAATTATGGTCCCCAAGAGCCACAAACTATTGTTGTCCTTTGAAGCAAACTCCTTAACCCAAACTGAATAGGCATAACTGTCACACTGGTATCTAATGGTTGCTCTGTAAGAGTACTTTTCTTTCCCTAGACTTGTGTGAAACCAGCCACTAATTCCCTGTACTGTACTAATTCACTCTTATTGTTAATTTCTGATTCCCGCTCTTCCTCTGTGTCTTACTTCCTCTTTACTTCCATGTTGACATCTGACTCCCTCTTTACCTTGGTGATGTTATCTAACTCCTCCTTTACCTCTATCTTGACATCTGACTCCCACTTTACCAAGATGTACAGTCCCTCTCCAGCTTTTTGATACCTGTCTCTGTGTTTACATCTGACTTTCTTTTTTCCACTAGGCTACAATGAGGCTTTCCCTTTTCCTCAGCATTTACAGCTGATTCTTTCTGTTCCTTGCGTTACTTGATTCCCTTTGATCCTCTATGTTGACATCTAACTCCCTCTATTTCTCGGTGTTGACATCTAGTTCCCTATTTTCCTCGGTGTCAACATCTAATTCACTTTATTATTTTTGCTAGCATCTGGCACCCATAGTTCCTGCTGACATCTGACTATTCCTAGGCATCAAGATATACCTTACCTCTTATTGTATATTATATAGCTATTTTGTTTAAAGGATCACTTAAATTTCAGTTGATAATGGACAAAATGTTTAAGAAATTTAAAAAAGAAATACAGTCTTTTACCACTGTGTTCGCTATTAACAGGATTATTCATATTTGGGGGACCTTCAATGTACATAAGATCTCCATTCATCTATTTATCATCTATCACATTGAAGTGAAATTTAACAATAGGATTAAGTGAAAGTGCAACTATGAATAGATTCACTGTCCTCTTCTTCACATCTCCAGCTGGCATGGAGTAATCCAGAATAGAAGCTCCCAGACAAAGGTGGAATCATCTAAAACTAAGATTTTCTCTAGGCTGTTAATGTTTTGTTTCATACTTCAGAAATATGAGGTGCTTTTCCCACATTACAGTGATGTTTTACATACTACTTTACTTTATAGATATTGATCTATGTTTTTCCAATTGACTTGAAACGGTTGCTTACATATAACTCAGAAAATTAGCAAAATAGCAAATAAAAATAAACTATCTGGCTTTATTTCTATCTTTAAATGATTCATTTTTGAATAACGAGCAAACATATTACACAAAACTATATAGTTAGATATAATTACAATTACATTTAAAGTTAAAAAAAGGAGGCGTGCACAAAAACCTAGTGCAGATTATTCTGGGCGATATGGTTGGTGATAATCAATGTATATAACTAAGAATTGTGACTCTCACCTTTTGGAACCTCAAATTACATAAGGTATTTGTTTTGTGTCTGGTCACTAAATCCCACGGGTAGAACAGGAACTGGTTGCCGACTGGAGCCTTTCCTCTGGATGGTTCTATCTTTACTTTGTTGCCTTAATCATTTTTCTTGGATTATTACGTCTATGTGTTTATACTTATGATTTTAAAGGTATACATATATAAAAAAATAGAAGTATGCACATCTATATGTGAATACTATATGATCAATTTCATCCACCAATTTTTATTTTATGAAATTATTGAAAAAATTGAATATATGGTAGAGGCCTATTGATGAATCAGATGGTTTAAAGTATTGTTAATTTATTGATCATCATGTTTACATGTATAAGGATCAAACACAAATCTAAAACGTGTTTTACGCTATTTTCTGCGGCTTCTTCAGTTAGAATAATTCCTTATGTGCTTGTCTTGGAATGGTTTAAGCCTCCAATTCTGCCTCTAAAGGGTATATAAACCCTGATACAAAAGTCAACCTAAATGGAAGAATATGAGTGAGCTCACAATGTAGAGGGGATGTAGTCACTTCTTTCTGTACTAATATATAGGGATGTAAATGGGGTCCATAGAGCCCTTGAATTGACAACGGGTTCCACCAAAGCTTATGGTGCATGAATATGCAAACTTGTATAACTAAAAATGCGAAATGATTTGGGGATAACAAAGAAGAAACGAAGCAAACTAACACTGACTGGATTTAATGCTGAGCCAAGATACCAATACAGGCTCTTTACTTTGCTACATTGGTGAATAATTTGGTCTCCAGTAATATACGTATGAGTAATGAACCAAAGGTTGCTGTTCCCTGCCTCCAAATTCAGTCACTTTTAATGTGATAACTCTCAGTTTATCACTTCTCCAACATAGAAAGATACTTTTTAGTGCAGTACATTTATATCAGAGCTTCAAAAAACATTGTACTTCAAAAGACAGTGAGCTTTTCCCAATCACACTGTCTCTTCAACCAAAAACTGTATAATATAAATATGAGAACATTAACAGCTGTGTGAAGAATAATTGAAAATGTAACTGTCGACAGATCAATTTTTTTCCAATTAATTTTTGTTTCATGGATCTCTGCAAAAGTAGATTTGTTCACTTGAGTTTTGCATTCAGAGAAATAGTCTTTCTGCTTTTTTGCTCATATTCACGCAATCTGCACTGTCATATTAGATCATGTCAAGAGAATACATACTGGGCATGATTTTCTATTCCTCGCATTAGAACAAAAAAACAACGCAATTGAGTTCTGCATTTATGGAGGACCAGCTTTAGAAAGTTTCTGCGCAAATCCTAAAATGGCGAAAGAAGCATCTGGATATGCAATACACAATCACATAGAAAATGCTTAAGGGAATATTTACCAGGCAAATGGAGCAAATGACTGATATAGTTGTAAATGTTCTAACATAAAAATACCATTCGACAAGTCATTTATTTGCCTCTTGTGAATCCTTATACTGAGCAAAGGAGTCCAATGACAGATATTGCATTATATTCGTGCCTCTTAAGAAAAAGGCATTGTAACACTTGAAACAATTTCTCTTTATCTCTGAAAGACTCTTCTAAACATAATTTGACTGCTGTAAGGGACTGGGAAAACTGTGCAAAAAAGGCGTTGTTTTTTTCTTTAAACCCTTATGCCAGTAATTGCTTCTCAAAATTGTCTTCTGTGTTTAGTAAACTGTGGTTATGCTGTATGGTATAAACATAAAAGATAATTTGCAGTGCTTCTATTATCTAGTTGGTGCAGAATGATTTGTTATTTTGATCTGCATATCACACAAGGGCTGCAGAATAATTCCTTTCTTAGAATGGCTTTTTGATGTAAAGTGTTACCTCAAATAGAATATTCGAATTCACTAAAATACGCAGATTACTGGGTGGTAGATGTTTCTTGCAAGATGGTTTAGCTTGTATCACTGATTAAAATAAGTTTTTTATGACAATTTAAAGTGGACTTATGATTTTTCGTGTAAGTGCATCTTACCTATATAGTATATACGTCTCTACATTGGTTTCACAAAGACATGCAACTTTTAGTAGGGGATTGGTAAATTATTGATACATCTCCTAAGGCAGCTTGAAAACTCTAATAAATTTATATCACACTCAACCTATTCGTCCTTCTCATGCATTGATATTACTTGAAATGGAGGATGCCAATTCAGTCACTTGGAAGTGCCACTTGCTCTATCAAGCTCTTCCTGCTTCTTATAGCAGTTAAATTGGAACATCTCTTCCTCCTTTATTGCATAATACAGTCATTGTTAATGATGTTATAATACAGACATTGTATACTGTTTAGAGATTTTATCTGTGCTTCTTAACTTCCAAAAGAAATGACCACCATCTAGCAAGGACTTCTAACTTTTGTCTCTAATACCTCTACGTCCAGTTAGAATGTAAGTATGTAAGTTCTCAAGGAAGTTAAATCCTCAACTTATTCTGTTCTCATCAGCATTGTTCCACATTATTGTTGTTGTTTAGTTGTTTAGTCATGTCCGACACTCCGTGACCACTTGGACTGCAGCCCGCCAGTCACATCTTTGTGTCTGGTTTTGCTAATAAATAAGGTTTTCATGGCAAAAATACTGGACTGGGTTGCAAGTTCCTTCACCACTGGACAGCAATTTGTCTGACCGCTCTGCTATGACCTGCCCATCTTGGGTGAGCGTACATGGTATAGCTCACAGCTACATTAAGGTAAACAAGCCCCCTCAACACAACAAGGTAGCGATCCAGAAGGGGTCCATCTTCTTAATCCTTCATATTATTATTTCTGTAATTATTTCTTCACATTATTTTGTCACTTTATAAATGAGTACTGTTAACTTAAAGCTAGTTTTTGAGAAAAAATAGATTTGATAACCATTTCTTTTTAATGTTATCTGTAGCAAAATATTTAGTAACATTGCATTTTTCAGTGAATTTTCCAATGCATTACGCACAACACAGTTGATATGTCACATTCTGAGTATTTATGTATGGATATTGATTCAAACTTCACTACGGACGTAGGATATCTTTTTCATCTCTTCTTCAATGAATTATGTATTTCTATGATTTATACATTACTCAGTAATGTTATATATTTATTTTGTTGGATGCAGCATCCAAACTTGCTTTGTTAGTATTCATACAATTTAGTCATCATTACAGTTTGAATTTGAAACCTTACATTCGTGTCATGCATATACAATTCCTGGGAGTACAGAACTGACCTCGCGTTCTTGCTGAATAACTATGCAAGAAAATCAGCGTTGTTTATACCTAGCTATTCTCCCTGGTTCTTTATTTTCCAGCTGCCTTAATTAACTTCACAAACCCATCTAGACTTTCTTTTTTTGCACATTATTATTTCTGCTTTTCACATACCTGTCTTAAAATGATTGATAGGAGATTTTATCTCTGACTTTAATATATTCATGTGACTTGTCTACTACAGTAATTTAATCCCTATGAAATTTAAACACATCGATGGAAATGTACATTACATTCAAATATGTTTAAAGCATCCATAGGATCTATAACAGATTATTTGCAGATATATTCACTGTAACAATATCTATGTACATCTGTTTGCAAATTGCAGAATATCATATTAATGCAAATGACTAGGAATGAATAATTAGCAGCCCGAAAGAAAGACACTCTCAATGTGAGATGGAAATATAAAACAGCATAAATATAGGACCATTAGTTAGGCTGGTCTAGAAATGTAATATTTTACAAAAGTTTGCAGGGAGCAAAATGGAAGTCATTTCTCTTCACTTACAAAAGGATAGACTACTATATTGTGGATTTAACATTACCATTTTCTACTAGTGGCTTATAATGTGCTGATCAGTTACATTTGCTCATACAAAATGAACAAACTAAATAACTGCTGGCTTCACATTAGTACAGAAAATCTATAATCGCAGCTCAGACTAATCATTTACCTATAAAAGTAAAGGTAAAAAGCTAAACTGCAGTAAACTTCTTTGAACTTCTGCATATTATGGAGAAATAGAAATGTGGCCTTACTATTACAACTATATATAATAATACATTTTTCAGTGCATTCATTCTACTAGGTAAGGTGTTACAACTGTTGATTGTAAAGCTGTAAAATCATTAGGAGCCCATACACACACATATATATATATATATATATATTTATATATATATATATATATACATATATATATATATATTGTGACAGGGTCGGCCATTGGCAAACAGTCTCTCCGGTAAATCTTGTTGCAGTCACACAGGCTGATCCTCCAAAGGGCAGCTTCTCATGCTGCTCTGGCACCCACTCTGTTATACCCGCCAGGTCCTGTTCAGGAGCAATGTCTTTTTCTCCTCCCAGGTCACGCTGAAACACTCAGTGTCTCTCTGTATTTCAATCAGTATTTTAAGCAGTCTCCCTTACTTCAGAGCTTATCCCAGCTCTCAGTATTCAACAGCAGCTGAGCTGTCTAAGGTTCTCTCTCCCAGCTTCTCCAAACAGACTGCAGCTCCACACAGACACCTCACAACCGTTAGGCCAAAGCCTAATCAGCAGCCCCTCCCATGTCTGCTTTCCAGGCTTTAAAGTGAAACTCCAGCAGGACCAATTAAGAGTTCTCCAGGAGTTTAACTCGGTCACTCCTGTCAAGAACTCTTCACACTCTGTAGCTGGCACCATTCTCTAGGGGGCAAACGGCCACACACCCTCCCCCTTAGCTCAACAATAGGGTCTTGAGTAGCTTGTGCTGAGAGGGCGTATATGTCGTACATGGCAATCACATGAAACAAAAGCCACTGCAGTTCCAGGTTGAAACAACGCCACCCGTCAATCAGGAGCATCTGTACTCTGTGTAACTTTTTATCGCTTCAGACCTCTCCGTCATGCACATTCATCCTCCCCAGTGCCAACTGCATCAAGGCATCATGCAACGCCTGGAGGGCCACTCGTTGATTCTTCTTCTCTTTACGGCCAGCGATCAGCTGCAGCAAATAGCCTTGGGAAGAACCCTTTACGCCCACACTCATCTCGTTACTTTGGCACCAAGTGGACTTTCTTATGGCCGCCGAAGCTAGACGCCTTATCCTCCATGTCTTTGGAGCCAGAGCAGCATGGGCCCCTTCATGCTTGGCTTTCTTTTGCTCTTTTAGCCCTTCTGTTAAACATTCATGCTTTTCCAGAAGTTTATCCACAGCCTTCTCAATCCTTCTTCTGGCCTTCTCCATCTTCTGAGTATTGACTTCTGTTTGATACAACCCAATGGGGGTTAGTGTCAGACTCCAATAGCAGCTGACACCCTGCTATCGCTCGGGTAACTCTTGGAAAACACTGTAACACCTTGAGCTTGTTGGGCCTCCTTTCGCAACACTTTCTGTAAGGTCTCCAATTTACTCTCTTTAGATGCTTCAACATCACTGTCATCACCTGGGTCATCCTGACCTTCACTATGGAATCACAACTTGGGTGGTTTCTCTTCCCACTCCCCTTCACAGCCAACTTCATCCCTTTGTAATCTGTCTTGGGTCAGTGGTTTGTAAGGATAATTAACCTGTCTCTCTCTCCCAGTTGCTCCAATTGTCTGGCTGACTATTCTCCCCAAGTTGTATCAGATTCATATGGCAATCTTGCTTCGGTTCTGGTACATGGTCCTTCGTAAACTTGACTTGCAGCTCATTTTTCTCACAGATCACAGGAGGTATCCTCTGTTCCACTGTGCTTTCGATCCTGCAAGGTCTGCGACTCTCTATCTCTGTCAGGACGAGTCTCTTAAATTTTTGATCTTGCTGGAATGTCTCTAGCGGTACAGCAACTCAGGCTTACTCTCAACCCATAGGCTAGTACACATCTTAGAAGCCTTTAAAATTTTCGGTTTCTTAAGAAAGCTTGTGTTTTCAGCATCCTCAGCTTTCACCCATAATTCATCTTCACTTAACTGCTTCTCTTTATCTTTGCTCTGCTTTCCTGCTTGCTTTGCCTCCAAGGCTTCAAGCTTTGCATCTTTCTTTACTTCCTTCAGCTGTATTTTTTCCCCTTTAATTTGTAAATCCAGTTCACTCTGCTGACACTGAATTTCTGGCTGTATATGCAGCTGAAGAATTAACTATTTTTCTTCAGGTCCACCCTGGATCTTTCTGGTAGCTCCGCCATGCCTTCTTTACCCTTCTGTTTCTCGTGTGCAAGCTTTTTTACTATGCCTTGCATATGAATTTCCTTTGGGCATAGCTCCATGTTCGACCCAGCATCTGATTTATATCGGTATTGAAGATCGCGGTTGGTCTCTTCTGGATATGCATCACCCTGTTCCAACCGTATCTCCAAATCAGACTGATCGTCCATCCTCTGCTTTTGTGGACTATGCATCAGCAACTTTGTCGCTATCAGCACGGTTTTACTCTCTGCCTCTTGTAACTGAGAGTGCAGATCATCTACTTGACTGTGCCATGTTCGTTTTTCCTTCTCCCAGTAGAGACTCTCATACTTTAACATGCATTCTATCCTCTTTTGTGCATCTTGCAATTTCTTTGCTTGCTCCTTAGACTTCTCTTGTGTCTCCCTCTTAGAGAATTAGCTAATTCTCAGAGGTAGACGATTAGGGAGTCAATTTTGCTTTATCTGTTCGACACTGGGCAGCAGCTTCTGCATATTTTTCTTAATTGTATTAAACTTGGGCAGACTCTTCCTCTGCCCTCAACTAGACATCTGTGTCTTCTTCCTAGAGGACACTCTGTTGTTTTCAAACGGAAGTTTCCTTCTCCATTCGGGAATATAATCTGGCATCATCTGGATACCCTTCATTGCAGGCTTTTACAGTCCCACTGGAATAGAGTACATCGGTACTTCTTGTTTACGTGTTTCCCGTCTTGCCTCTCCTTGTCCATGGCACTATGTTTTATTGCCATCTGAGGCAGAGCACTCTCGGGATACTTTACATTTCTTTTTTAGGACACATCTCCATATTCTGCTTGTCATGGTCTTTCACCATCTCAATCTCCAGACTCTTTTCTTCCTTATCTCTCCCTTTGGTAAGGTTTCCAGTTTCTTCGTACTTTTTAAGACACTCTTCCTTAGTAAGTACACTGGCTATATTCGTCCACTTGATCTCTCCTTTCTCTGGGTCAGAGATCTTTGCCAGGCACTTTCTTTCTCTAGTACTCTCCACTTCAGGAATATTTACCAAGGACAGATGGCAGTATCTGTTCATGTTTCTTGTGGAAGCATATACATTGCTCTTACCCATAAGGTTGGTACATTGGGTTGGATACAGATCTTCACCAATGACTTTATCAGCATGCTTCTCACTGAGGCTGCTTTTGCACTCATTCAGTGTCCTTTTTCCCTGGACCTTTGCTCATGTCTTTAGCTGCTTTTATCACATCAACTTGCTCCAAGGGCAAAAGTTCTTTACATGCACCTGCATTCTCTTTTGCCGTCTCAGCAGTCTCTTTTGCTCTCTCCGCAGTCTCTTTTGCTGTCTCAGCGGTCTCTTTTGTCATCTCAGCGGCCTCTTTTGCCATCTCAGCAGTCTCTTTTGCCGTCTCAGCGGTTTCTTTTGCCATCTCAGGGTTCTCTCTCACCTGCTCTGTAGTCTTTCTTGCCTGCTCTGCAGTCTCTCTCGCCTGTTCTGCAGTCTCTCTCGCCTGCTCTGCAATTTCTTCAGCGAATCCTGCACTTTGTTTAGCAGCTCCTGCAATCTCTTTTGTGCTCTCTGCAGTATTTTTTGATGCTCTCTTTGTGGCTTTTTAGCCTCTCTCTGTCATCCACCTGGTCCGACTTTCCCTAGTGGCAATCTTTTAAAAATTCAAGAGATATGTTTCTACATCACCCTGAATGGTCATCTTCTTTAAGAAGCTATTTGGATTAATGCTTCCACTCGACTTTGAAGCCACAGTGTTATCTGCAGACCTTAGTTGCTGCAGCTGCACTTTCTGTGCTTTCTTAAATGTCTCTCAAGTGGACTCTGTTCACTTCCATTTGTCTCTGCCATTTCTCTGTGGCTTCTCTTAATTTTGCAGCAGCCTCTCCCAAACCTTTATCTTCCTCTTTTGTGGCTTGGACGCAGTCCTCTGCAATCATCTCTCTCTTCTCTAAATGGCTTTGACCAAACAAGCCAGTACCCTTTTCATTTCTGCCTGCTGCATGTTTATTACTTGCTGTGCTGCTGTGGCGTCTAATAAAGATTTAACTGCCTCCAACATCTTCAGGGGTGCGGGCTGTCCTCTTAAACTCAGATACTTTGAATCCCACTTCTGACACCAGTGTGACAGGGCCGGCCTTTGGCTACCGGTTGCTCCTGTGATTTTCCCATAAACCACTGAGTCCCGATATACTTTTATCTTTGCTTTAATAAAGTGTTTCAAAACAAACAATAGCTTAACTTCAGCATAAAAGAAACATCTACACAAACTGGCTTGCTTATTTGCAGGAACACCCTGACAAGCCCAGACACCTATCCTCGGTCTGCAGGTAAAACAATACCTTTTCACACAGAGCGGTGGTCCCTTTAAGTCCAGTCTCTCTCTCCCAGCTTCTCAGCTGCAATGGATCCTCTGCAGGTCTTCTCCTCTTAGAGCAAACAGTCTCTCCAGTAAATCTTGTTGCAGTCACACAGACTGATCCTCCAAAGGGCAGCTTCCCGTGCTGCTCTGGCACCCACTCTGTAAGTCCCGCCAGGGCCTGTTCAGGAGCTCTGTCTCTTTCTCCTCCCAGATCACGCTGAAACACTCAGTGTCTCTCTGTATTTCAATCAGTATTTTAAGCAGTCTCCCTTACTTCAGAGCTTATCCCAGCTCTCAGTATCCAACAGCAGCTGAACTGTCTAAGGTTCTCTCTCCCAGCTTCTCCAAACAGACTGCAGCTCCACACAGACTCCTCACAGACGTTAGGCCAGAGCCTAATCAGCAGCCCCTCCCATGTCTGCTTTCCAGGCTTTAAAGTGAAGCTCCAGCAGGAACAATTAGGAGTTCTCCAGGAGTTTAACTCCGTCACTCCTGTCAAGAACTCTTCACACTCTATACCTGGCACCATCCTCTAGGGGGCAAACGGTCACAATATATATATATATATGTATATACACACACACATACACACATTTTATATATATATATATATATATATATATATATATATATATATATATATATATATATATATACAAACACATATATACATGAAAGCTAATTTGAAACATTGAGTCTAGAAATAGCAGTCAGCCCATGATGAATACGTATAGCTAAATGCTGCTTACTAGGACCTCATTTGGTGTATGGTGCTCAAGAATTGTTACCCACAATACAAAATGAAGAGACCATATGAAGCATTTCTATTCATTTCTATCTAAACTGCCAAAACAGGTTGAAAACTGCTAGTATCAGAAAATCTTAAACCATGCACTCTAAACTGCAGCCAGGATCATGCAAATGAGAAAGCTCAGCATCATCACTGTTAGACATATATTTATTTACATGCTTTTCAATGGCATCTTATAATATCCAATAGATATCCATGAATGCATTTGGTTTGTGTTGTAGGCAAGTTTTTAAATTTTAGTCATGCCTCGGTTGTAGCACTGTAAATATTCTGAAATGTAAACTCATTGCAGATAGGATTTACTGCATTTGCCTGGAGTAAGCTTGCTGCAAATAAGGCACCTAAAAATACACTGGAGTCTACTGTACACATTATCTATTTCAACAGAGATTTGGGGAAACATCTCTATTATCATCTTCAGTACTGCAGTACAATAGCTGTTCACGAACAAGATCCCCAACTGAACCATCTACTATTCACTATTAAATGAGCCTATTATTTTATTTAAAAGAAATGTATTAGTACACAAATACCTAAAAAAATGTCTGCCAATATATTGTTTCTAGATGGTATTCTGTACATATACACCAGAGAATATCTCACGTTTTACTAATTTAACCTAATATCTTTATCCATAAATGGCAGTTTTGCTTTATTGTACTTTAGTAGTAGAGGACTACATTAACCAAAATTATATGTGTGAACTGAATATTTTGGATCAATAGAAGACTGTAACATAAAATTTAGGGGCGCTACAATATTATGATAACAACATTTTTAATTCTGTCCAAATCTTACTGCTGAGGTTTATCATAGGGATATACCTCCCTCTCATTCCCACTTACGCCCCACCACCCTGTTTCCATAACCACTTAGTGCCACTGTTTCACCCTCCAAAACTATTCTACCATCGCCCAATCGTTTCTGTCCAACATTATTTGATATGTCTCTTAACCAACATGTTTTTTAAAAGGATACAGGAAAGGTCCTTACCTACGTGAACAAAAGTATGTGTACTTCTATTTCTAGCCTGTTTTTTGGGGGATGCTGAAAGTGAAGTTTAGCATCCTGTTAATATAGTCACTATTAAATTTGTCATTTTGAATAAAAGTACTAATTGCTTTAGTACAATAGTATGCAGATTATCATTGCATACAATGGGATCTCCACTAATGAAACAGAATATATGTTTGTTTAAATAATAATAGGAAAATTACTTTCTGAATGTAATTATATCAGGTTGCTACAGCTAGTTCTTTTCTTTGTATTTATTGTTTTCTGAGTTTACATCTTTGTTATCTAAGTTTAGAACAAGAGACATAAGTACCAAAAACAGACAATGCCTGGTATAATGAGCTCAGATAAATCACTTCGACTGAAAAACAAAACCAAATGAATGTGGAGGCGCTACCTGATCTAATTAAATTTATGAATCAGCAACTTTTTTTTAACTAACATTTCAACATTAAACCAACTACTGGTCCAAACAAAGCACCCATGTGAACATTTTTGCAACGTTGTAACCTATGCTTCATTCAGAATATTGCAATCCAATCACATCAAAAAATGCTCAAGGGTTCAAAATGTTATTTTACCTCTTACGATTATACTGGTAGACTTCTTTGCTGGATTTCCAACATTATTATTGGCGATGCAGCTGTAAGTCCCAGCATCCTCTGAAGTTATAGCTGGTATGGTTAATGTTCCACGATTTAGTATAGCCTTTTCAGGAAGATTTCCAACAGATCTGACCCAGGTAAGGGTGGGTGCCGGTTCTCCCCCTGTTGTCACACACACTAATGTAATTGCTTCGCCAGGATTAACGACTATGGGGTCATCCACCAGGAGTTTAATAGATGGTGAAGCTGAAACATAACAGAAAAAAAGTATAATTTAATGTTTTAACTATATTAAGCAAATACATTGTAATTTAGCTTCTTAATGGTACAAGATCAGCAACATTTCTGAAAGACTTAAAGGAAAAAGAAACTCCTATAGTTGTCTGAGGAGTTTTTAGGACTTAATAAAAGAAGATGCATCTCAGTTTTTCCCCATTTGAGAGCACGATAAGAGAGAAGAATTTTCATCCCCACCCTCCCTCCGTTGTATGCTGTATATATTTGCATAAGTATTATTCGGGGGGTATTACCCAAGTATTTACGGGTTTGGGTAATAAAGGTAGGATGTTTTGTCACATCTGGGGTATGGCAGGGGTGCGTGCCCTTATTATGTGAATTTATGAAGGGTCAAGGTGTGAAGATTGTAGTAGTGCTCCTGGGGCATACGGTCCCCTAGAGGTACCCATCTATAGGAAAGGGCAAGTACACTGAATTTGTTAATTTTTAACTTTCTGTAAAGGTTTGTTGTTAAATAAACAAGCTGTGTCCTTATTATCCATTTACTCTTGTCTGTGAAATTATTGATATATGGTACGTATGGGTATAATGGTAATCCTTTTTCAAGGTCAACCTTTATTCAAGTATCGACGCATGTTAAAGGACCACTGAAGTGTCTTATTTATAGTATGCTATTTTGAAGAACTTGACTTCATGACTGCAAAATGTGTTTACATACACAGTTTATTTTGTCAATATTTCTTTTTTGTACTACTATATTCAGCTTTGCTTTAATGATGACAAACATTTTGTAAACGGATTAGAAACCTTGGAGGAGTGGGAAGAACAGTGGAGTCAGGTAAGATTAGAATTACTTCTGTTAAAAATGTCCTTTTCAAATAGCACACTTGACAAACACAATGGCAGAGTAAGACCCTGTAACATATACCTCCACCTCAAACTACAGACAGACTGCAGTCTGTTTTGAATACATGCTAATATTGGGCCCTATTCTATTTGAATCTCGCAAATGCCTCAAACTCATAAATTTGGTTGTGTTTTCTTTTATATAAATGTTTAGATGTATTCTATTGACTCCAGATTCCAAATTCCGACCACAAGGCTGGACTCCTAAACCCTGCCTTTTTTAAGTCTGATTTCAGGAGACGTGATCATATGATCTGATAATATTTAAGCAAGCCTGTCATTAACTTCTTAGACACAGCCAATAGTAAATGAGACATTCATCATGATATCAGTAAAACATGGAAGTTACGCGTAATCTGCAATCGGAGGCTAAGAATTAATTAGTGCCAATAAGTAATATTTGCCAATCGGGCTCTCAATCTAGCACTCTATAAAATGCATTAGACCAGAGGTGTCCAAACTCAGTCCTGGATGGCCACACACATGCCTGGATTTGATGATATCCCTGCTGCGCACAGGTGAGTCAATTACTTCAGTCATCCTGATTGACTCACCTGTGCACACAAAGGATAGATTCAAAACCAGGCCTGGGTGCGGCCCTCCAGGACCGAGTTTGGACACCCCTGCATTAGATCATCGGTTTTAGTCCATTGGGGTTTCATGATATGTATTGACTCATTGAGTTCTGGGATCGATATTACTCAGAAATAATATTTAAAAATAATATTTTTTAATTGCATATGTGTTGGTTTGAGTGTTGTTCAGTTAATTCTAATGTATTTCCATGCCTTCCCATGCTTTTAAAGTATGATACTGTTTATTTTATGTATGTTACAGCTATAATAAGTATTTGAAAAAGACCTTGAGAGTCCTATTTAACAATATTTTAGACAGAAAAGTGATACTTTTTTCAGTTGCATGTCAGACTTTATTTGTTATCTAGCAATATGGGCCTAATAGAATATCGATTTTGTATAACTTTAATTAGTTAGCGATCTGAATATTCAAGCTGTTCTAAAACCAACGGAGTTCTAAGGCTGAATTTGCTGGCCCATCTTTGGCTGGCCCTTAGTGATTGTGAGCGCGTAACTCATAATTAGAGATGTCGCGAACAGTTCGCCCGCGGACTATTCGCGGTGATTTTGGCATGTTCGCATTCGCAGCGGACGGCGAACACATGCGCTTTTCGGTTCGCCCCCTATACTTTATCATTGAGGAAACTTTGACCCTGCACCTCACAGTCAGCAGACACATTCCAGCCAATCAGCAGCATACACTCCCTTCCAGAGCCTTCCATCTGAAGGACAGCAACCCAAAAAGCCCTTTTTAGGGCTAGAACATCATTTATTTTATTTTATAATTTTTTCTGTGTAATCTAATCGCATATGCCTGCCTGCCAGCGTGTGTGTGTGACAGGCTAACACCTGACAGCTTATATTGTGCTTAGTGAAATAAAACAACACTTTTTTTGACTGTAATAGATTGAATAGCAATTGCCTGCCTACAGGCGTGTGTGTGAAGCCTATTGCAGCTACTCTGCCAACTTTTGCCAGTGCACAGTGATACGTCATATCTGGTGCAACCGTAGTGTACAGTGACATAAAACAACACTTTTTTGACTGTAATCGATTGAATATCAATAGCCTGCCTAAATGCGTGTGTGTGAAGCCTATTGCATCTACTCTGCCAACTTTTGCCAGTGCACAGTGATACGTCATATCTGGTGCAACCGTAGTGTACAGTGACATAAAACAACACTTTTTTTGACTGTAATCGATTGAATATCAATTGCCTGCCTACAGGCGTTTGTGTGAAGCCTATTGCATCTACTCTGCCAACTTTTGCCAGTGCACAGTGACACTCATATCTGGTGGCACATTACATTGCATGCGCAGTGCCCAAAATTTGAAGTGGGAGGACCGACCAAGCATCTTTTTCCATCTCCCTGTTCCAAAAATCCATGCCATATACACGTCCCCTAATAGTGGACGTAACAGGGATTAAACCGATAGGAATAGTACTACTTAACAGTACACACCTTATAATAACGCAGACAGAGGCAACGCAGAGAGAGGAGTCTGAAGAAGAGGAGTCAGAGGAGGAAGGTGGCTTTGAGGAGGTGGAAGACCAAACACAGCAGGCGTCCCAGGGGGCTTGTTGTCACCTTTCGGGGACCCTTAGTGGCTGGGTGGAGGAAGAGACCTTTTCAATGACATCAGTGAGGACAAGGAACAGGACATGGCTAGCTTGGTATCCAACCTTGTGCAAATGGGGAGTTTGCAGTTGTGCAAAGGGACTGTTTGCGGTTGTTTACGGTGCATTAAACGGGGAGATTGGTCTTTTACAGTGAAGCCGGTGTAACCCTTACACTACCTGATCGATACAACATCATACCTGATGTTTTAAAGCATGTTATTCCAAACAATTTAGGAATGTTAGGTGATTTATGCCCTTTATGGCTTAAAACCAGACTCTGCATCAACTATGTAATTTTCCGTGGGCGTTTTGCCATGGATCCCCCTCCGGCATGCCACAGTCCAGGTGTTAGTCCCCTTGAAACAACTTTCCCATCACTATTGTGGCCAGAAAGAGTCCCTGTGGGTCTTGAAATTCGCCTGCCCATTGAAGTCTATGGAGGTTCGCCGGGTTCGCCCGTTCGCGAACATTTGCTGGAAGTTCGCGTCCCTAAAATTTGATGTTCGCGACTTCACTACTCATAATCAGATCGCGAGTAGTTAATAGAATATGTGGCAATATTAAGAACAGTTTTAAGTGTGTATAAATTTACGAAATGTGCAATATAAAAATAGGGCCCATTGTTATTTTATTACATACTTCAAAAAATTGTGATGTTTTTACAAAAGTGCAGTGGTCCTTTAAAGAAATAATATCCCTAGTTGCTACGTTTTCTATGAAGCATTTATAAAAAAAAAAAATTTAAACTTACTTAACCCCACACACGTATCTTGTTTAAATGGACATGGATGGTTTCTGAATTTTAATAAAAATATAATATACCAATGTTATTTACTTTTATGTGCTTATAAGCTTTTTTTTCTGCCTAATACAAATTGTACCTTTTGGGTCAGCCCTCTGTAGCTCACACATAGCACATATTAATCAAATAAAAACACACTACTGTTCATGTATTATAAGGGAAAGTGATGTTAGGTTTTAGAATTAATAGAACAACATTCTCAAGCTCGCAAATCGGCCCAGAAAAATACATTATTTCATGTTTATATTTTGTGTTGTATCGATCCCTGCAATCAATGTGTTACGACATATACTGTAACTCGCATGTAATAGGATATCATATTTACGGCTTTATTAATATTGCATTATTTCTGAACTGTGGGTCTGATCCCAAGCTGTAATCTAAGCACGTAGGACTTGGAAATCTACCCTCCCCTTTTTCAGTGACGTAACGCTCACAATCTCTTGCTCCATTTGAACCCATAACTATGTGCTTGCTTAATTGCGTTCGAGCACGCAACCCCGACAGCTGCAAACTGGTTTACGAGATTGCCTCTCTTGCTCATAGCTTGCAGCACTTTCTAATTTAATAGCAACGTAAGTAGGGCAAATTTGAAGCCCGCAACCCTTATGTGCTACTCGTTGGACTTAAGAATCTGGGATTTAATATGGCCCTAAAATGGGAATCAATATTATCTTTAAAATAGTTTGTATGATTCATTGTTATAGTATATTTCACAGAAAACCTAATGTAAAGTCATAAATAAGTAACGCTACAATGGAGGCAAAACAAAAAAATACTTGTATCAAAAATACATACAAATACTAAAATAAGAAAATAAATCAAATAATAAACCATACAATCCTTTCAAGAGTTTCTATATTTATTGGACAAAGAACAAATACTTAAAGGGCCAGTCCAAGCTCCACAGAACCAACTTCTATCTAGAAGATCACCACACAAACATCAATATGTGCTAAGAGCACTAAATATTGGCTTAATAAGAAAAAAACTATTTAAAAAGTTACTTTGATGCAAAGATGACATGTTTCATCAGAGAAAAATAAATTATACATGCTCAGGGTCAGCAGCTAAATCCTTACGAGTAAACCCCTTCACTTGATTGGTATGTGTGGAAGGAGATTTTTCTAAAGTATGATTACATGGCTCCCGTAAGAGTCAATAAATAACATGCATGTTGTTTGAAGGCTCTGCTGCTATGGGAGATTTTACATAAAGATATTTTACAAAGCTCTCATAATAATTACTGAACAGTCTTACATGTATTTTGAAGGCTCTGCAATAAATCCTTACCTGCAATGTCCTCCCCAAATAGTATTTTTACTCATTGAAAAAGCAAGTAGATGCTTGGCCTAATAATAGGGGGTTGAACCTTCTCTGATTTGAACTTCCTCTTTTTTTTGGGTTACAAGATAAAACAGAAAATATATGTAAACTGTTTAAAGGGTAGTATGAGACAAATATGGGAATTGTAATGTTTTTGAAATAATTATTTAAGCTAAAAAATATAGAAATATAAATAATTGGGCAAAGGAAAATTCAACCTCACAGCCTCCTGATCATTAACCCACTGCACCATGTCTCTGTATGATAAGCAATGGGTATTTAAATCAATAAAGCTAAAATATAATCAGCTCAAAAATCATAATTTATTCAGTTCTTATAGGAGGGATTCAAGGGCTATACAAGCAATAGCTAAAAATTAAAATCTCAATTTGTCTATCAATTTAAAAATACTGTATTCCGAAAAATTCCCTTTCCATTTAACCTGTGCACACTGACAGTAAAGCTATGCCTACTACAGTGACAGACTGAATGCTGACATCTCCATCAAAAGGTTAGAATATTTAGCGTGACTCATAATAAAGAGCAAAGTTTAATTACATGCCTTGAATTAAATTTAACTTAAAGTTTCTAATAAAATTCTTCTTTAATTTCCATCTGCCTTGTCATTTCCAATGCAACAGACGAAGTAGATCTGCTAAAATAGAAGCTCACAGATTGTAAACCGGATTTATTGCTGGTCACACATAAAATGCCCAGAGTCCAGATCCTTCCCCCATACTTACAAAGCTAATCATATTTAATAATCCTTATGATTCTGTCATTCACCAAAGAAATGACTTGAGTGGATAACTGGCAGCAAAGTCAGAGATTTCATGTGGAAAAGTATTTATTTCTGTTATGGATGATTCACTAAAAGACATTAGTGCTTGTTATCTGTGTTTAGACAGTACGCTGCTTGTGCAAATTATCTTCATTGTCTACATTACTTTCAATAACATTTATTACTCCCTTTACATTACATACTATTAACATGTTTATTTCTGCTTATCTTATGGTATGACATTATCTGTAAATATGCAACATATATAGTCTAACTCTTATTTAGTAATATATACTACTAAACATCCCACTGTTACAACTAAGTATCCAGTTTGGTTGTATGCCAGTAGGGTGTGTAGTTGTTTCAGTACATAGTTTGAGTCTCATTCAGTCTAGGATATAAGTCGTATGTCTCCGGGCCTTCTTAGGGTGGGGTGGTTAGCAAGGAGGAATCAGAGCAATTGAATAGCGATTTGCAATTTTAGCGATCGTAACTTTTGCAGCCATAAAAGATCAAAGGCTTGGAGGGGCTTTAACTTGCAATGTTAACCATCGCATCGAATTGGAGGCCGGAGCGCATAACCCGATCGGAGCCCGCAAATAGACGCCAATTGAATAGCAAAATAACTTATGACCTCCCTTATGGATGCCCGGATCTTGATGCCTCAATTGAATGAGGCTCCTTGTTTGTAATAGAAGATGAATTAGCAGCAGAAAAAGAGCCTTAGCTAGAATAGTGTGTCCAGCTCTAGAGACCATGAGCCTCATTCAATTTCAAGCCTGCAAGTCGCGGGATGTAGGCCAGTTAGTCTGTGGGCCTGCTGCGGGCCCGCAGCATCCTAGACTTACGGTGCTTTTCAATTCGCCAAGCCCACAAGTCCCGGCCCGATAGGACACACAGTAAACCATGGCATTGTATGTAGTATTTTGAGGCGTGAACATGATCAATTAAGCAAGCCCGTAACTACCTATGTAGAAACAGCCAGTAGAAACAGAGCTTGTCAACATTACATCAGTACAACATGAAGATGACGTGTCAATCAACTAGCGATTTGGGGTCCGATAAGCGATCAGACCCGCAAACCTTCCATCCCACAATGTACAAATAAATAAAAATGAATGAAGCCAATGTTCTAGTCCATGTGGGTGGCCTGATATGTATTAACTCATTGATTCCCAAGATCGATATAAACCTGAAAATGACACATTAAAAAATTAAATGTGATATTCCATATTTTACGTTGAGACTGTTGTGCAAATAATTCTAATGTCTTACATTGTGTTCCCCATCACTTACAGGGCAGTATTGAATTTTTATTTGCATTTAAAGTGCTCCGAAAATGTCTTTAAGCCTTTTGCGAGTCCTCCTTGGAACCCGTGACTTGTGGATCGACTTTTGTGATTTGTGGCCTTGGCGGCTTGCTTAGCGCGGGGGAATCGGAGCAATTGAATAGTGATTTTCGATTTTTGTGATTTTTGCGATCGTAACTCTTACGGCCATGAAAGATCAAAGGTTTGGAAGGGCTTTAACTTGCGATGTTAACCATCACAATGAATAGAAGACTGGAGCCCGTAACCCGATTGGAGCCTGCAAAAAGACGTCAATTCAATAGAAATTTAACTTAGGGCCTCCCGTACGGACGCCTGGTGCCTCAATTGAATGAGACTCCATATATCCAAAAGGATATTAATAAATTAGAAACAATTCAAAGGAGGGTGACTAAAACGGTGCTTGGTCTACAAGACAACATGTATGAGTAAAGACGTTGAGCCTCATTCAATTGAGAAATTGTAAGTTGCAGTAGCCCGTAATGGAGGCCGCAAGTTAATTTGGGAGCCGCAAATGGGCTACGGATTACAAGCTTGAAATCCTTGCAGTTGTTACAACCGTAACTTACACCCCATCTAAAACTTTGATCTTTCACATTCGCAAGAGTTACAATCGCAAATTGCTATTCAACTGCTACAATTCTTGAAGCCCGCAAATGTTTTCAAACACATAAACGGCAAATGTTGAAGACAATCCTACGAGTACTAGGGAGGTCCCGCAAAGGGGTTAAAGACATATCCGTAGCACTGTAAAAGCAAATAAAAAATCAATACTGTACTTAAATGATGGGGAAAGAGATGGAAGACATTAGAATTAATTGCACAACAGTCTCAACCTCGCAAATCGTCAATAAAAAAATATTTTTACTTTCGGGGTTATATCGATCTCGGGAATCAATTAGTTAATACATATCAAGCCCTCCACATAGCCTGGAACAATATCGGTATTCATTTTTATTATTTTGTGTTTTGCGGTTTTGCAAGTCCAATCGCATATGGGACCTCCAAACACTAGCTGATTGACATGTAACCGCCATGTTTTACTGACATCATGATGACGGCCTTATTTTCTATTGGCTGTTTTTAAATGGGTAGTTACGGCCTTGCTTAATTGATCATGTTCCCGCCCTGAACTGCTACGTACGAGTGCATGGTTTACAGTTTCGGCTTTTGGCCCGTAACTTGAGGGCTTGTTCCACTGAATAGCACCGGAATTGTAGCAGACCACAAGCCGGCAGCAGGGCTGCAGACATATAGACTATATACCGCAAAATGCAGGCTTCAAATTGAATGAGGCTCTTTGTGACTTTAATATATACAGCTTAGGGCAGTCCTGTCCAACTGGCAGCCCATGAGCAGGATACTTCCCACCAACTAATTTCTGCGGCCTGCTGGCCAGGGATAATCTCCTCAAAAAATCCAATATTGATTAATAAAATAGTTGGGATAGTTTAAACACTTGTGATATTATATCTAAATACCAAAATCTTTAGTTATTTCATACAAAATATACTATTTTATATATTTAAACACACATTGTTTGAAATTATTTATTCAAAACTGGCCACACTAGAGAAGTTGAGCAGCACCGATTTAGGGCTTGATTACGTCTCCTGTAAGAACTCCCATAAATAAAGGGAGATATGGAGCTTCTAAATTACACACACAACAAATTCTCACGATTAAACCCTTATGAGTGATCGCTATGTATGATTTAGTTCCTACTGCTATAGGAGATTTGAAATAAAATGCTATTTCATGGTTCCCATAAGAGTTACTGCACTGTTTACATGTTCTCGGAAGGCTCTGCTGCTACAGGAAATTTAGCCTAAAGTGCTAAACATAGCACTTGTAAGAGATCTACCCTAGTCCTACATGTTCAGGTAGAGCCCCATAGAGCTTAAAACCTATGTGTAAACTCAATCTCCTGCAGCACTGGCTAAACCCCTATGAGCGCTGCTACTGTACACGTGCCACGATATTACAATCAAAAATAAATGTTTGGTGGGATTTTATGACCCATTCAGCTGTTCCCTGCTATCCCGAATAAGCCAGAATATCACCTGGTACTCCCCATCAACACTCACTACCTCATATGAACCCAGGTATCGCCCAGGACCAGTCTTCAACACCTGAATACAGAATCCCTTGGCCACCCTTCCCCCTTGTGCTGAGGAAGGGGGATTCATTAACCCAATGCTGTTTCCTGTGGACACCTATGGAGGCTCTTGCTAAATAACCATGGGACAATGGCACCTAATACTAACCCCAATAACATGGAGGATACCTACGGACCCCTATGGCACCTACTATTAACTCCTATAACCAGTGGGGTTCTTATGGACCCCCATGGCGCCTACAATTATCCCCAGTGCCTTAGGGACCCCCGTGGTGTGTTAAACTATACTCATGGACAATTATAATTTCCCTTTAGGTATAAATCTTAACTGGCCTTTGCATCAATATGTGGAGACACATTAATGAAGATCAGCTTGTTTTCCTCGTCCCTAAAAATACACAGCAAAAGTCAGAAACGTTGTCTGACTACAATAATTTGTAATTGAAGGAATATCTGTAGATATCCCTTTATATTATGCCGTGTGTACCTGTAATAATAGCTTTTACCTTATTTTATTTTTGTTCTACTTTAACTTCCGCTTGTACACCTGTAATAACATTCTTGCATCTGTTTTTATATATTATCCTGCCAAGTAGTAGGATGCAAAAATAGATATAATTTATGTGCACAGACATTATGAAAATATTTGCTATTGCACTGCACATTTCCAGCAATAAATTAAACAGCTTGGATCATTTTGCTGACTCTTACAATTTAAGGGTAAACACATTAGCTTCTTTTCTTCGGCTACAAATACATAAAATAAATAGCTGGACATTCTTTTGCAGAGTATCTAAAAAAAATTCAACACATATATGCATAGGTTACAGATGTTGATGAAGCCCTAAATTGATTCAGAAAGCATTTTTTCCCCAAGTCTAACTATTAATGAGTATGATTAAAACTAGAAGAAACACTGTTGCATTATAGTTAACTAGCGTATTGCCCATCAAAAAATGACGGCAATCAGATGTGTATGTTTTAAAAGTTGTTTAGTTATTAATATACATATGGAATTGTAAGGTAGCTAATGCTGTTTTGTGTGTACTACTGAAATATAGAAATCAAATTAATAAATGAATTTACGTATTTTTATGCATTGTGTTGAAGAGCTGGCAATCTGTGTTGATGTTGCAGCAGCATTAGTGGTGTGGAGGTGCTGTGTAAGCGTGATGAACGTGTGCAGTGTAATAGTGTGCGTGCGCGATCCAAAACCGTTAACGTACCTGTGTACTTCCGCATTATCCTAAAATGGCGGATAATGTGTGGTATGCGTCAGCGGATTATCGGTACGTGTTTTCCGCGGTTATAGTGCTGTCGCCTGGTTTTTGTTTTGTTCGTGCAGCATTTTTTCTGCGTCGCTCAGCCCGCTAAAGTACTACGGTTTAACAGTAAATATGGTAAAACGGTCAAATGACGGTCAATAAAAATTAAATGTAGTGAAATTTGTTTGCCACACAACATGACGCTACATTTGTCCCTTTTTTTTTTTCTTAAAATAAATACAATTTTTTTTTTTTGTAACTTGCAACTTATATTTCACATAAAATGCGTTGGTTTCTTTCCGATGTTGCGCGAGACAAAGTCGTTAAATCTGTGTTAATGCGTAAATCTGTAATTGTGTTTCGTAAAATGTACTCGCTACTGTCTTTTTACTCATTGCGCGGGTAATCCGCATCCTTTATCTCGTTGTTTTTCAAACACATACGTCTGTGGCTGTGTTTTACGCAGTTCGTAGTAGTGTAGCCTTGTTTCCTTTTTTTTCGGCTGCCACTTTTTTCTCGCTTAGCCGATTTTCGATCTTTGTAACTCGGCTAAATCGATCTAAATTGCAGTTCCAACTCACTTCCAGATGTCCTGCCTGGTTCCCCATGCTGTAAGTGACCTTTGTTTTATTTTTTAGTGTGTATTTAGTGTTTTTTTTACTGTTTTTGTTCCGCCGCTTATCTCGTAATTTTTTTCACCTCGTATTTTTTTTCTAAGTGCTACGGTTTAACGGCTCGCCTGCAATGAGCGCCTGCGGCGCTCATTGCCAAAGTGCTACGATTTAACATAACGGCTCGCCTCTTTACGCGAGGCTCGCCTGCAATGAGCGCCTGCTGCGCTCATTGCCAAAGTGCTACGATTTAACGGCTTGCCTTGCTGCGCGAGGCTCGCCTGCAATGAGCGCCGATTTTGCTACGATTTAACGGCGCTCAACGCTAAGTCGTACGCACTACGCAACGCAGTGTGACGACGAATCGTAGTTAGACAATTATAATATGTGATAATTCTAAATGTAAACACGAGCATTTATAATTCAATACAAGCATCAATTTTCATTCAGGCCTTACCTCTCTTGTGTGACTGTACCAGATCTGTTTGTATAAACCCGATGTGGTCACTCCACACGTTAATTGGTTAAAACTCTTTGCGGCCATTCCACATGTCCCTGTGTATTTACCTTGTACTTGTATATCCTAACCTACATGTGGCCATGTCCAATGTATACTTCATCCATGCATATTTCTTTAAACTATGTTAGCGTGCAGACCTTGATTTCCTACATTTATTGCTTTAGATACTTTCTTTCCTTATTTCTTTTCTAGACTCACAATTTGTGTGTGCAGTATCTAGCATGTCTACATATTTAGGAGTGCATGAGTACATTGTGTATGAGTGTGTCTGTATTCATTGTGGATTAGATTGGAGACAGATGGGTGATGAAGAAGGATTGGTGATGGGGAGGCCAATAAAGAGTGAGTTGCAGTAGTTGATGCAAAATAGAACAAGGGAATGGATTAGAATTTTAGTTGAGTTTTGTGTAAGATGTTACAAATACTTCTAAAAATATTTTTTTTAGGTGAAAAGGCCATGGTTTGGTTATTGATTGTATGTGAGGAATGAAAGAGATGGCAAGGTCCAAAAGTACTCCAAGACAGTGGGCTGAGAGGTGGGAGTAAGGATGTCAATGTCAACAGTGAGGAATAATTGTGAAGTGGGAGCTGTAGTAGAAGGAAGATTAAGAAGCACAGTTTTCGAAATGTTGAGATGGCGCTCATCGCGAGGCCCATAAAGTAGAGGGGGGAGAGGCTCACAATGAATACCGAAGGTATTCATTGTGAGGCTTGCGATGAGTGCCGAAGGCACTTATTGCAGGGCACACAAGTTGCAGGTTGGCCGAGGTCTGCAATGCGAGGCTCGCAAGTTAGAGGGGGAGAGCCTCACATTGTGTGACAAACAGCATTAGCAGGCTTCAAATATTATTGCTGTCATTTTTGACGGGCAAGTCGCTTGTAGTATAATAGGCAGTATAAGGATTAATGAGAATTAGAATATAGAAGTGATCCTTTGACTTAGCAGTAAGCAGTGATTAGAGATTTTGTGGGAGCTATCTTTGTGGAGTGTTGGGCTCAGAAGCCAAACTGAAGTGGGTTACAAAGGCACCGGTTGTAAATGAGTCGCTCAAGTGGTTTTGAAGCCAAGGAAAGTAGAGAGATAGGGCGGTAGTTTGATGTAGAAGCTGGATCAGATGAGGGTTTCTTAAGAATTAGTGAAGTTAAGCCATATTTTAAAGATGATGAGAAGTTGCGAGTATTTAGCGAGAGGATAAAATAGATATGTGAGAGTTGATATAAGTGTGTTAGATAAGGAAGGGATAAGCTGTGATGGAATAGGATGATATTAACTGTGAAAGGTAGTGATGCTTGGCAAGATTGAGGGCAGAGAAGTAGGAGCGCAGAGTAAAATTGTTATGCAGGAAATCTTCTGTTCCTCCATAGTTGCTCAGCAGTTCGGGACACCTCTGGAGATGTTTTGTTTGTATAGTGAGGAGGAGAGCAAGGCTTTGTTCCTTTAGTTATGGAAGCAAGATTGTCAAGGGTTGACGTTAATTTGTTGTTGTACTGTGAGGTAGCAATATCAGGGCAGTTTAGGGTGACAAGTGGCCTGAGAAAGGGTTGTAGCAGATTGGAAAATTGTTATGGGTCATGTGATTAGAGGTTTCTAAAGGCTCTCGTCGAGAGGATTGATGAAGAGCAGTGAGTGGAAGGTGTGGTGAGGTTGCAGGTTAGGAGGAGGTGGTCAGATAGAGGGAGTACGCAGATGAACACATTGGAAATTGTGCTGAGTTCAGTAAAGATTAAATAAACGGTGGGTACATCATGGTGAGTTGGAGACTCTGTCCAATGTGAGAGGTCAAGGAAAGAGGTAAGTGAAAGTATTTTTTAAGCTGTAGATGAGTTGATGTGTGTCAGTGTCAAAAATTAAAGTTGCCAAGAATTACTGTACACTAGAGGATATAAAACAAGAGGGTAACATGATCATGGGATTGAGTGGATGGTCCTGGGGGGTGATAGATCACAGCAACTTGTAGAAAAAGAAGTGAGTAGAGGAGGATAGTGTGAACTTCTAAGGTTGAGAATTTGACTGAGGGAAGTGTGTGTTTGCAGTGAAATGTGCAGTGGAAAGGAAGTGATACATCTACACCACCAACCTGCTAGGTGTGTGACTGTAGTGTAGGCTACCATATGAGTGCCACAGGGGAGACAGCATCTGATGAAGTTTCTGTGATGACCAACAGATTAATGGAGTTGGAAATAAATAGATCATGGAAGAAAGTGAGTTTATTGCAAGATAAACATGTGTCCCAGAAAGCATAAGACCGGCAGTGGATATAAGTTAATGGGTGTTTCTTGTTTTTGCTGTGCATGGCTAAAAGCAAGTGGGAACAACTGAGGGGTCTAGGTTAGAGGAGATGTCTTCAGCATCTAGCAGACGAATGAGTGCGAGAATATGGGAATGGGACTTACAGAAGTGCTTCTGCTTTTGAGCTTTAGAAGATGAAGGACAGTGAGGAGCTTGTGGAAACAAAGGATTAATCCTGTTTAATTAATGTATAATTCCAATCACTAGACTTTCAAATGTTCTCCTAACATATGTGAACATATGCAGCTGATGTTACATCTTGCAATGCCCTCACCCCAGGATTGCTTTAGAATTATAGTGCTTGATCAGTCAGCTGTGAGATGTTTGGACTAATTTGCATATCAGAGACTGACAAATTGACTAATTGTAAAAGGAAGGTGTCTGTGCCAGAAACTGAAAACACTTAATTGTTACATGTGTCAGGTAGTACGTTATCATGTACATCAAAATATTTTGTGCAGAGTAGATACACTGATTGGATATAAGAAAATAATGACAGAATATGGACTTCACAGCGGGCAAAATAAAGCTACGTTTCTGGTATAATCAGAGATGAAGTTCAGATACAGATAGCATACCAGAATATGGTTTTATAAGAAGGACTTAAACAGTTCACTTTAAACGGTGAAGATGCAAGCCAGGCTTGGGTAATGTCTATTCCAGGCAGTTAGTCCCTGTACAGTGATGATGATGTCTTAAAATATAGACATAGTGACAGTGGCTTCTGAATCTGGAAGTATCTGTCTAAAAATTAGTTACAGGTCATTTAAGAATACGATTTATGTATCCATTATTAGGGTATCAGAAATATTTCCACAAAGTATAACCTTATATAGTACCGTATTGGTCCGAATATAAGCCGCACCCGCATATAAGCCGCACCCATAAAGCTCAAGGGAAAAAAATAGAAAAAAGATAGTACTCGAATTTGAGTTGCACCTTTAAAATCGGAGCGAAAAAGACTCTCTCCAAGTGATCAGCCATTGCAAGAAACAGGCTTTCTAATTAGCACTGTAGCTTTTTTTGCAGGTTACAGGCTTTACAGGATGTTAGAATCACTAAAACCGTAAATCGCTATTCAATTGCTACAATATCGCAGTCTCAAGCACGCAAATCGGCAGTCATTTCATGTTCGCGAATATAAATTGCACCCTTAACTCGCAAGCGCGCAAATCGGCAGTCTTTTTTGTTTGCGAATATAAGCCGCACACGTAACTCGCAAAGCCCGCAAATCGGCAGTAATTTTTTTACGGTCGCGAATATAAGCCGCTCCCGTAACTCGCAAACGAACCTCAGGGTTCTACTAAACACTTTGGGAAGTGTTGGTTTAGGTCATTCTTTTTATAATAAAAGTTATAATTAAAGTTGCAAAATAAATATTTCTGAGCAAAATAGGCACGTTAAAATATAATAGATATAAAACCTCTAATGTAATAATAGTTCTGCATTTCTGACAGATTACAAGTCAGTCATGAAGTTATAATGCAAGGTATTATAGGATACGTCCTTGTTACACTCTCTCATCATGTCATATCTAACCTTTTTATTGAAGCAAGTGTTGTCTACAGTACAATCATTATTTAAACACGTCAAAAATCGGTGTGTGATTATAGACTTTAACCAGAGATCAAATGTGAAGATACCCTAACAAGGAACAGTGACTTAACTCTTAATCAGCGTGAGACAGACACATTCACAGCAAGACTCTTGCAGCCGCTACCCAGTTTAAATAACAAAACGCTCTCATCACACAGCGTGATAGCGGGAGATGTTCTTGACAGTACAGTTTGCATTGAGAAAGCTAAAAGAGCATATAATTACTTATATATTTATAATTGTAGTATAACTAAATGGCAATGTACATGCAATTATCGTTATAGGAGGGCTTTATTTTATTTTGGCATCCTGCTCAGGTTCATGAATAGGTGTTTCTGTAATAGGGAAGTCACTGTAAAAAAAATGAATTGTGAGTACATACAGATACCGAATAATTATATTTTACAGGAGATATAATTTTAAATTGCAGGTAAATGTTGTATATTTTCTGCCAGGCATTTAAAAGCTTGTTTTAAAGGACCACTGTAACAAGAAGTGCATTTTTATTTAAATTATGCATTGACAGTTAACAATATTCCATTTCAATTATGTATTTTAAAATATTAGGGCTACTTGCAAATGCCTTGAACTTCGGGTGTTTTTTTATTATAAATATTTATATGCATTCTGTTGACTTAAGAATTAATTAGTGCCGATACATAATATTTGCCAAATATGTAGCAATATTAAGAGTGATTTTAAGTGTGTATAAATGTATGCATTGGGCAATTAAATCGGGCCCTTAGTGTATCTGCCTCCAGTTGAGCTGATCCACCCTGATTCATTAAGTGAGAAGGGTGGTTTAACTGGGAGACACGTCTAAGGGGCATTACAAACAATCTGATTAAATAAAAGATTACTCAAGTCCCCAGCCAAGGGACAGCATTGCGTTGATATAACTGAGCCTGAAAATGTAGCATTGCCTGCCAGACAAAGCCTCCTCCCCCATTTACCTGATAGTCGGTGGATACCAGCAGCTGTGCTTCGTTGTTGAAAATAAGTTTAATTTTACATACTGCATTTTTTAAATGACTGAAATGAATGATATTAATGATCAATGCCTAATTAAGACATATAGCTAAAATTGTTAGGGTACTACCGTGATCCTGTAACTTGCTACACATATATTTTATCTTGCAATCCACAACTTCACCCTTCCTAAATTTCACAAATTATTAATCAAGTTATATACCGATATATTGATGGTATTTGTGATAGAGAAGTCAAACCTCTTTCTAAACCAGAATTATAAAACTCAATTCCTTTATTATAAAGCTGGATTTTCAAGATTTCTTGACTGAGTAGAGTTGTGGCAACTAGTGGCTCGATCATTTTGATTTAGTTACATTTGTTCACACTGGAATATCCTGAAAATCTGGCTAAATTGGATAAGCCCATACTTTTATATTTAATTATTTTTATTATTTCATACAAAACATACATAATACACCAGAATAAAAAACAATCTTCCAAAACAAGCATACAAAAAGTCATAACAAGATGGATTAAATATCAGTAACTTCTTATGAGAAAAGAAAAACGCGAGCTATATTAACTAGAGGATAATCTTCTGTTATAAAAATAGCAAAGCCCTAAGATATAGGACTACATTTACTTCTATCTTCTCTTTCCTTTTCCCTTTCTTTCTTCTTTCCTATCCCTTTCCTCTTCCGTTTTCCTACCCTTCCTTCCATCCCCTTCTCTTTCCTTTCCTCTTTCTTTTCTTCTCAATTTCTTCCATTTTCCTCTCCATATACCTATTCCATATATACCATTGGGTTAACAAACCCTTCTTTTTTTTAACTAAATATCCTTGATTTGACAGGTCGAATTCTCTATTTTTGATGATAAATCTAATTATTTATGGGACTGAAGACATAAATTGCGATTCAGTACATTTAAAAGGGCTCTACTTAAGCACACAGCATATATTATTTACAGAAGTTTTTAGTTAGTGAAGACCTTGCTTTTGGATTGAAGTTCACTAACTAAAAACTGCTGGAAAAAAATATGCTGTGGGCTTAAATAGAGCCTTTTTAAATTTACTGAATCACAATTTATTAAGGCTGATTGTGTTTAATTTCCAGAATTTACATATCATCCCCTTAATTACCAATAGAATAAAAGAAATAGAGATAAAAGAAAATAATATTTCGGAAATATTTCCGAATATTATAATTTCTAGATTACAGGGGATCTCCTCCGCTAACACATCTGTTAACCAAACAGAACATTTCCTCCAAAAAGATCTCAATGTAGTACATTCCCACGGACGTGTATAGTATCGGCCCTTAGCCCACATTCTTTCCAACATAGTATAATATAGGATAAGCCCATACTAACCAACCATCTTTATTTTATTGAATAACGTGTTACATTTCTAGTTTTGTCTCAATACAACAGTTTACAAAGAATACATATAACTAAAATAATGCTACAAAGGTCTAAGAAAACCAAGCATAAAAGGAAGCCGTTCACCAAGTGACCCCATATGGCTAAAACACTTAGTAAATGTAGCTATAACGTTTTATGGATGGAGCTATTTCAAGACAGCTATTTCATTTGGTTTGGAAATGCTCTATCTACTAAAAGGTGAAGTGTGTAAAATCTCTTGGAGAAGTCAAATTACAGTACGCATATATAAGTTGACACAAAAACTGACACATTTCCTTTTAATGATTTTGGCCGACTGGGACCCTAATAAGCAAAATACTTTTTCTACATTTTAATTTGTATTTAATAAATCCTTCTTATATAGTAATTACCACTTTTTTTTGAATGTATGACATTTTCGAGGTATACACCATTGAAGATCTAAAGGGACTTTAGGTTATTTTTAAAAAGCAAGAAAACCAGACTATACATTATATCCTGGTAAATTCATTATTATTATGCAGTATTTTGATGAAAATAGTGCTTCTCCCAAATACGCTGCATTGATGTGCTAATTACACTTATAATTGACTTGTCTGTCCCTGTGGTGACCAAAATAATATTATAATTTAATTAAAAGCTTTCTCACACCCTTATCAAGATCTCTGAGTCATGAATTAGTTGTAGAGAAAAGAGGCTAGTACAATGTATAACAGATTTTTCATACTCATTAAGATTGAATAACTTCCTATTAGGGTGATAGTGTCCCCTAAATACTAAACTACTAAATGGCAAAGTACCAGAGTCCCTTGCAAATACTGAATCTTAGTACAGAAGCCTCACTAGATAACATTGGAACACAGAGTAATTCAACACTCTTTATGTCCCATTGTCAGCGTGTGACCAAAGGCATGATTATATAGACTTGTATATGATAATGTATAACTTAATCATTTGTTTGGAAGCAGAAATAATCGAGAAAACAGTAGGAAGCACCAAAGTTGCTAGCTCTAACAGGGCACACTCATAAGGAAATGTAAGAAGCTAGATCTCCAGCAAACAGGAACATAAACCAAGATGACCTCAGTCTCTGCAAAAGAAAAGATGTGGACTGAATCATGCTTCAAAAGCTAAAGCATCCAGTCTGCAGTATAACCCGGGATGCGTTTCGTTCTCAAATTATTATTATTATTATTTTATTAACTTTTATTTGTAACACGCCAACATATTTTGTAGCATTGTACAGGGGATAAGAACAGGGAATTTTAAGAAATTGCAATAATTTATTAAAGGTAACACAAGTGGATTGTAAATATAAATAAAAAGTAAATACATAAGATGTATGTGTAGTGAAAAAACATATATTAATAAAAGTGAAAATTCATCATGATCAACCGATAAAGCTAAGAGTTGGCAAACACAATATAACAGTTGATGTTAAATGGAAAATCAAATTTAATAAGTAAAAGCTCATCTACACTGGATATATAACGTACATACAGCGCGATTAAATTTAAAGCCCGTAGCAGCATCGGCAAGCCTGCAAGGGCTGCAGGCTTGAAATTCAGCTGCAGTACAGAGCTATTAAATTAGACCATGCCACGAGTTACGGGCTTGAGACGCAAACCCGTAAACCATTTTTCGAACGTTGGATGTGTGGCCGTGAAGATGATCAATTAGTTACGGGTTTTGATGGAGCCAATGGCAACAGAGATCATCATCATTAAGTCACTGAAAAATGGAGGTTGGATTTCAAAGTCTTACGGGCTTCAATTACGATTTACGATCGGACCCACATTCCAGAAATAATGCAATATTGATAAATCCGTAAATTAGATATTCTAGTCCATGCGAGTTCTATTATATGTATTAACACATTGATTGCCGGGATCAAAATAAAATGGAAATTAAACAGAAATAAAAGTATTTTAGATTGCAGATTTGCGAGCTTGAGAATTTTGTGATATTAATTCTAAGACCTAACATCATTTTCCCTTTTATTATATGTACAGTGGTGTGTATATTTGCATTTACAGTGCTATGGATAGGACTTTAACCCCCTTGCGGGTCCTCTCTAGTACCCATTGGCTTTTTGGCTCCATTTGCGGGTTACGGGCATGAACGCAAGTGAATTCATTGCAATTTAATAGCGTGGTTACAGTCACAGATCAAAGGATTTGCGTGCGCGCAGTTCAAAATTCCACATCCCGTAGCCTTTTCTTGCCGTTACCCCACAAGTCGTTGGCGGCTTGATTTACAGGGACAATTTAATAGCCGCAAGTCTTGCTGAGTATGTTACGTGCTACGTTTTTCAACGTTGAGTGAATTTAATAGGGCTGATAGAGTATTACTGCATATTGATTCAGAAGATTTAAAATAAATATTGCCGGGGTATTTAGGACTTATGCTCCGCTAGGCCTTTCAGATTTGTGTGTCACACATGCCCCTACTCCTTTGCCCTTACTATATCCCAAATCATAGGTGCATGTTAGTTTATATACACATACAGTATGTCAGAAAGCATAAAACAAACTTACACATAGAAATATCACTGCAGATAGACATTTCTGTGCATATGCACACAGTATTCTATGACACTATGACACTGGCATCTTCAAGCAGGATGTGGACCCTGATAATGTGCTGTCCTAGGCCTGGCACTTTACAGAAACGCATCACTGATAAATATTGATTAATTTTACTTATTTTTACATCTTTAGTAAAAGTATGTTATCCCTTTGTTACCGTGGAGTTTGGTATCCTACCCAACACACTTTGACGCACATTGGCAAAAAGAACCAAATATTTCTATACTGTGCCCTAGTAAGAAAATTGCACTTTTCTCAAGAATGATTTACTTTTAGAAGAAATGTGCAGTACCAAGTACAAAAGTTTTTTGAATGTTGTTTAAAAAGGAGCTAAACTTGCCCATGCTCTAGAATATTTTGAATTATTTAGATTCTCTGATAGATAATATTACATTAAATATTTGTATTATTCTTGTTGTGGAGCGATCCACAAACAAACTCGGTATACTGATTCTTGAATCACCTACAGAAATGTTTATATTTTGCAATAGGGCAGTATCATTTATCAGTAGAATAAATAAAAACTGAAAATAAAATTGAATTGAAATGGCAAAAATCATGGAAGAACATTAATAAAGCATGTATGTGTCCTTTGGGATTCCATTGACATTTCAGTTGGATTCCATAGCAAAATAAATAATCATTACATCCAAGTGATCATCTTCTATATCCTCTATCCTCAGTGTTTTTTCAAGTCACTAAAGGGTAATAACATCTAATATTGTTGTTGGGAAAGTACTAACTTATAAGTCTGTAATGCACACCAAACATAGGAACTGAAGTAAAGGAAAAAAAATATTTAAAGTTGAGGCCAAACTACTGGATTTATCTTTAGTTTACAGTAATATTTCTATGTTATTTTAACATTTCTTGACTCAATGCAAAATAAATTGTAACAGGTTAACAGGTCTCCTTGACCTGCCTTTAGGCAATTGTCCAGAGTTCAAATCACCGATTAGCCTATTGATATTTACTGGCATTACTTACTGGGTTAATTATTTAACTTAAAATACTTCAATTAGTTACTTGCTCTGCTGTTGAATTGACTTGTAATAACTTCTTAAATGTTTTAACCTCACAGGTTGCCTTTTATCTGTTAATCTTAAAATCACAAATTGTGTTATCTTAATCACATTAGGACCTTAAAGGGTAAATCTATTTGAAGGCTACGTGGTTAATTAGATCTCTCTAGCAATACCCAGGATCCCAGATAATATCTAACTGAAAAAGGATGTCTATTTAAATGTGTTTAGTAGCTTGAGTACCTTAAAGTGTTTTGGTCCATTAGGGAGATGTTTACATACCCCTTCCACCCCAGTCCACTGACCATTATCACTATGGTTGCTTTTCATAAAAAAAAGGAATGGTGAATAAATGAAGATGCCTCCGGGGACACTGCTTTTCACAGCTATTGTATGGTGGTATGTGGAGGTAATAAAAGTAGATAAGTGGGATTGCAATTCAGTCTGTCCCTTTAACTATACATTTCTGTGTACCATAGAAGTCTTTCTATATTAAATAAAATAGGAACATAATATCCAGGAAATTCAAAATTCTCTGTATTATAGTGATATTATGGCCATAAATCCAACCCAGTTTTGTATTGCTGCTAGAAGCAATGTCCATAGTTTATAATGAAATCCATCTGAACAGATATGCTTTCTTTCTTCCACTGGGATCAATTGAACAGTTATTTTCAGAAAAAATATCCATACTGGGATTTATAAAGCATATTTATCATGCAGCTACATAGTTTTACATATATTACATATTTACAGCCTTATTAAATAGCAATTTGGCCAATTGAATAGGGCTCTATATAAGCAGACAGCATATTTTGTTACAGAAGTTTTTAGTTAGTGAAGACCTTGCTTTTGGATAGAAGTTCACTAACATGGGGCCTCATTCAAATGTGATTTGGCCAATTGATTAGGGCTCTATATAAATACCTAGCATATTTTTACAGATTTTTTTAGTTAGTGAAGACCTTGCTTTTAGAGCAATTGTAAGTTACTGGAGCTCATAAGGTGGCCCATAAACTAATTTGCCATTCAATTGGCATCTTTTAGCTAGCCGCAAACGATTTGCAGGTTACAGGCTGAACATCCCTACGGTTGTCAAAATCGTAACTCTGACCCATCTAAGCCTTTAATCCTTCAAGCCCGTAACTGTTACAATCAAAAATCGCTATTCAATTGCTACAATTCCTGAAGACAAGTGTTTTCACAACCGTAAATGGCAAATGTAGAAGAAAATCCTACTAGTACCAAGGGGATTAAACACCCGTTCGTAGCACTGTAAATGTAAATAAAAAATCAATACTGCACTTTAAAAGAAAGGGAAAGCAATGAAAAACATTAGAATTAAGTGCACAACAGCCTCAGCTTTAAATTCAGTGTCATGTCAATCTCGGTAATCAATGAGTTAATACATATCAGGCTACCCACATGGACTAGAACAGTATCGCCATTCATTGATTGACCTTTAACCTCCATGTTATTGGCTGTTTCTAAATCGGTAGTTAAAGCCTTGCTTGATTGATCATGATCACACTCTGAAATGCTACATACTGTAACTGTAGCAAATTTCAAGCCTGCAGACTTACGGCCTGCATAACGTAATCTGCGGGCCTGCAATTGAATAAGGCCCTTTGTGTTTGAAAATGTAGCAGTTGCATGCCCCAGGCCATTTTCTTGGGAGGTGTATCAGGTGCGCAACACTAGGCTCCACACTTTTAACCAGCCTCACACCGTTGTGCTCACTATCATAGTAAACGGTAGCATATGTCTTTCTGATAAAGCAATACACATATATGTTCTAGAAGCTGTACATAAGAGCATACTATTTGTTGTGTCATTTTAATCTTTAACCTCCCTGGCAATCTAGCTGTGTCAGTACCTCTGAGTGTTAAAACGGTACACTTGGGGATACTGACACAGCCAGACTGCCTTGTTCCACCCCCTGCTTCTACATTTAAAATGTTTCTGTAGTGTAGTGGACCCTTCCCCCAAGCCCCTGCAGCACACCATTCCCCCCTCTCCTCCCTTCTCCTCCCCTTCTTACTCTCCCTTCTCCTCCTCTGCCCCCCTCCTCCTACTGTGTTACCCTTTCATTCTTCCCTCGCAGCGCGTCTTCTGGCTGTGGCTGGGAATCGCTATTGACGTGACATGCGTGTGACATCACTCGGGACTCCCGGACACTGCCAGAAGATGTGCCGCAGGGGAAGTATGAGAGGGTAACATAGTAGGAAAATGAAACCCTGAGCCATGCTTGGGATTACTGCTAGGCTTCTTTCCCAATGAAATAAAGACTATTAAATAAAGTGACTCTACTTACCATGACATTATTACCTTTATAAATCCTACCCAAACTGTTTTGCGGTTTAAAACTATTTATAGTTTTAATGTAAATCCAGCTGAATTAATATGTACTGTATATACATTCTACCACTGAGAAATAATTTGAATAGTTTCCATATAAATAGATACCCCTACTGAGATTTATTAAATATATTTATCATGAAGTTCCATCGAATTTACATACAGTACATTATATTTATTTCTATGTATGCATTCAGAAGTAATTTTAAATTGTAAACTGTATGATGATGTTTATTTAATAGATGCAGTTCTCAATATATTAAAATGCGTAAATAGGTCAGATAAGAGAAATCATGTGCTTTACACATGGATACAAAGTGATGGAGATGTATTTATTCATAGGTAAGTCAGGTCCAGGCCTGACTTGCATATTTGACATGGTAGCTCAAACCTTTTTTAAAAATATAAGAGGTGCAAGAGAGCACATAAAAGAGAACCAGCTGAGACCGAACAGCGTGGAGGGACAGGTAGGAAGGAACAGAATCAAACCATGGCCGGATGTATAACTAGGACAACAAAGCAGCCATCTAGGGGCACTTGCCTGGGACCTGAGCCTCATTTATATAAAAATACATTCCCATTTCAGTTTGTTTATGTCTAGCCAGTTGCCATGAGGAAGTTTGTCTGTGGGGGAAGGGGAGGAGGTGGGTGTGAAGTGGCAGGTTTGCAGTGTGCTGAACTATAGTAAAACAAAAGGGAGTGTATTGGCAAGATCAAGAGTCTACACCACCTTGCTCCTTCCTAAAAGGTACGTTCCCACTGTTTTCTGTAACGTTTCAGCAGACAGTAGGAGAAAACAATTACCAACCGTACCTATACACTAAAAGGGTACAAGCTGACTGAAGGCCAATAATGCACTGCTACTGCAAGTGAATACAGCCTAATGACTTCACTATTGTTTGTCACTTATCTCTCTCTGACTCTCATCCAATAATCATTCAATTCACTGAAGCAGGGACCTTAAATCTGTTGCATCAGTTTTTTTATAATAAATTAATGTATTATATTATCTTACATACTGTACATCTAAGAATTTGTTATCTTGTGTAATTACTTTTATCTTTGCTAGATGTGCCATTCCCCTTCTGAAACACTATCTTGTCATGGAAAAGGAGCTTGTGTACTTCAATGAATGGTTCAAGAGCAGAAAATTAGTGCGACAAGGGTGTATAATGTCACTTTATTTATTTAACTTATACGCAGAATATATAATACATAAGGCCTGACTGGAAGAATCCAAAGTCAAAAAAATTGCTGGGAGAAATATCAACAATCTCAGATACCAGGATAATACTACTCTGATGAGGGGGAAAGAGGAGAGTGCGAAAGCTGGCCTGCTGTTCAACAATAAAATGACAAAAATCGTTGCGAACAGTGATCTCAGTTCCTGATAAATAGATGGGGAGGAAGTGGGAGCAGTGACAACTGTTATTTTCCTGGGCTCCAACATCTCTTCAGATGGTGGCTGCAACTATGAAATTATAAAATGTTTGCTTCTAGAAGGAAAAGCTATGGCAAGTCTGTATAAGCTATTAAAAAGTAAAGATATATCACTATTAAGAAAGGTCTGCATCGTTAAACATATGGTATACCCAGTAGTAACATACGGATGTGAGAGCTGGACCATACAGAAGTCTGAGTGCTGCAGTATTGAAGCCTCTGAATTGTGGTGTTGAAGAAATCTGCTTAGAGTTCCTTTGACTGCAGGAAGATCCAATAAATCAATAATTCAGGAAATCAAGCAAAATTGTCCACTGGAAGGTATGATCATGAGACTGAATATTTTGGCCATATCATGATATGGCAGAATTCCCTCGAGAAGACTCTGATGCTGGGAAAGATTGAAGGCTAGATGAGATCTATGAAGTAATGAATGTGAGCTTGAGGAAGCAGTGGGGCAGTGACTGACAGATGTACCATTATATATAACACTAGATACATTACAATATATTTAAAATAAAGATTAGTGATAATAATAGGGTATGTGCGCATCATTTTAAAAGCTATTTTTTCTTTGCCACACTGGTTATCCTAATTTGTTTGGGAGTTTTGACTATTACGCAGAGGAAATAAAGCATTACATCTCTATTTTAAGGAGTATTTATGTAAAATGTAGATTGGTGGGAAGTTGGCTATTTATCATGCTTCTAGCTAAAAGTTAGAAAACCTTAGGCAGCTGTCAGAAAGGAAAGCAAAACAACCCAATAAAAATATCTTGAATTATCAATACATTATGTAACAAACAAATCAATAATCTGACTCACATCTGCAATAATTACAATGTGTCCAGAGGTATTATTATATGGAATTGTTCACCGCCTCTCTCTTATAATCTACTCAAATGTTTCACTTCTTAGGCTCACTTGGCGTTTATTACATAAAGCCCAAATACCACCACTTTATTGCCTTTCACAAGTTTTTCAGTTTTCAATAATTTAAAAAAAAAATAGAGGCCTCCACAGCATAGCAAATATAAACTGTAGAAATAAGTTTATTGCAACACATTTTTCAATTTTAATTTAAATTCCAGATGGCAATATAAAATGCAAAAAAAAAGGCAAATAAAACATTAGCATGTATTAAGAAGGGTATAGAAGCCAGGGAAGCAAATATAATTCTGCCACTATACAAATCTCTAGTACGCCCTCATTTGGAATATGGAGTACAATTTTGGGCAACACTTCATAAAAAGGACATTTTAGAGCTGGAAAAGATACAGTGGAGGGCAACAAAACTAATAAGGGGAATGGAGGGGCTAAGTTATGAAGAAAGACTAACCAAATTAAACTTATTTTCTCTAGAAAAAAGGCATCTAAGGTATGATTACCCTATATAAATACACCCAGGTCAGTAAGATTTGTCCAGGGAACTTTTTGTGCCAAGAGGTTTTCTACTGACACAAGGATATCCTTTGAGGTTAGAAGTAAAAAGATTCCACCTTAAAGAAAGAAAAGGGTTCTTCACAGTAAGAGTGGTTAATCTGTGGAATTCTCTACCAAAGGAGGTGATGACAGCAGATTCGATAGATAACTTTAAAAGGGGACTGGATTTATTTCTAATCAAAAAGGGCATTCAGGGTTATTCTGGATAATTAGAGACAGTATTGATCCAGGGAGGAATCTGATCGCCAGTATCTGGGGTCAGGAAGGAATTTATTTTTTTCCCCTTTGAGACGATTGGCTAAGCTTTACTTCGTTTTTTTTTCTGTTTGCCTTCCTCTGGATTCAATTAATAAACAACTATTCTGCTTGTTGCAGATCAGAGGACATCTTAAAAAGGCTGAACTTGATGGACTGAAAGTCTTTTTTTAACCTCAATTACTATGCAATTCTATATATATATATATATATATATATATATATATATATATATATATATATATATATATATATATATATATATATATATATATATATTGTGATCAGGATGGCCGCGTATAGCGGTGGTTTTTTAAATCAAAGGCGGATACCTTCTTGGAAGTGCAGCAAATCGGTTTATTTACAGCAAGAAAAATAACAGCGGGAGCCGTAGCTCTGCTTAATATAACGAAAAAATAAATAGCTACTTCTCCGTGAGGTGGGAGAATGCCAACTTGTGGCCAGGTTGAGACAGTCCTTTAAACTTGGGGAGTCTGCCACCTGGTGGACAGCTTGTAAACAGTCCTTGAACTTGGGAACTGCCCCCCCCCCCCCTTGTGGCCAGCTTGTCAACAGTCCTTTAAGCTGGTGAGAGTGCCACCTAGTGGTCAGGTTACGAACAGTCTCTTATTTGGTTGAAAATGCCTTTTCCTCTACAGCTTCTATCTATGGTGGGTGAAGCATAGGGCCCACCCTTCTCTCCCTTATGCTTCACCCCAGGGACCCTTGTCACCCTCTGGGGATGAGGGACTTTTACTTTCTCTCAACGCACACTTCTCCCTGGGGCCTTTGTGCTTCTTATCCTACTATGGTGAAAACATGTATCTGTCACCAACCTGTTTATCCCTTGTTGCATCCAGCTTCTTAGGGATGGGGTCTGGAGATAGTCCTTGCTCAGTGGAATATCTCCGATACCACAGAAGTCCTTTCTGTGAACCAACTCTGGAATATAGTAGTCTCTCTCTCAGGCTCTGGTACAATTTCTGCTTCCAGCAGACTGTGTGAACGTACTGCGTTCCTCTATATGTCAGATAGCAACAAGCGTCCTTCTTTGGCTTGCTTCAGTCTGAGGCCTTCACTCACTGGCTACTCTCTGGCTACTCTCTGCTAGGCCAAACAGGGCCTAACTGCAGGGGAATCAATAATCCCTCCACTTACTTGGCTTTAATTGTATTTTCACCTCTGGCGTCTATAGTCGCTCTTTCAGCTCAGTTCTTCCTGTGACTGCAATCAGCACCCTCTTCTCACTGTTGTAGTACTTGCAGTCCCAGTAAATCAAGCTTCACACAGCCCACTGTATTTCCACACAGGAACAGTCTTCACTCTCTGTGGCGTGCTTCTGTCAGCAGCCCACAACCTGCACAGAGCCTAGCCGGCCACACCTCCCCCTCCAGGTCTGCTTTCCGGCTTTTAAAGGGCAGTTGCTCCAATTAGTTTTAACTACTTCACTTCTGACAAGAACTCCATACTCCACTTGCTTGTCATACTTCAAAGGAGCAAACGATCACAATATATATATATATATACACACACATTTGTATATTATATATATATATATATATAAATATACAGTGTATATAAAAAGTCTACACACCCCTGTTAAAATGTCAGGTTTCTGTGCTGTAAAAAAATGAGACAAAGATAAATCATTTCAGAACTTTTTCCACCTTTAATGTGACCTATAAACTGTACAACTCAATTGAAAAACAAACTGAAGTCTTTTAGGTGGAGGGAAGAAAAAAAAAAAAGAAAAAAAAATTGGTTGCATAAGTCTGCACACCCTCTTATAACTGGGGATGTAGCTGTTCAGAATTAAGCAATCACATTCCAAATCGTGTTAAATAGGAGTCAACATACACCTGCCATCATTTAAAGTGCCTCTGATTAACCCCAAATAAAGTTCAACTGCTCTAGTTGGTCTTTCCTGAAATTCTCTTAGTCGCATCCCACAGCAAAAGCCATGGTCCACAGAGAGCTTCCAAAGCATCAGAGGGATCTCATTGTTAGAAGGTATCAGTCAGGAGAAGGGTACAAAAGAATTTCCAAGGCATTACATATACCATGGAACACAGTGAAGACAGTCATCATTAAGTGGAGAAAAAATGGCACAACAGTGACATTACCAAGAACTGGAGCTCCCTCCAAAATTGATAAAAAGACGAGAAGAAAACTGGTCTGGGAGGCTACCTAGAGGCCTACAGCAACATTAAAGGAGCTGCAGGAATATCTGGCAAGTACTGGCTGTGTGGTACATTTAACAACAATCTCCCGTATTCTTCATATGTCTGGGCTATGGGGTAGAGTGGCAAGACGAAAGCCTTTTCTTACAAATAAAAATATCCATGCCAGGCTACATTTTGCAAAAACACATCTGAAATCTCCAAAAAGAATGTGGGAAAAGGTGTTATGGTCTGATGAAACCAAGGTTGAACTTTTTGGCCATAATTCCAAAAGATATGTTTGGCGCAAAATCAACACTGCACATCAACAAAAGAACACCATACCCACAGTGAAGCATGGTGGTGGCAGAATCATGCTTTGGGGCTATTTTTCTTCAGCTGGAACTGGGGCCTTAGTTAAGATAGAGGGAATTATGAACAGTTCCAAATACCAGTCAATATTGGCACAAAACCTTCAGGCTTCTGCTAGAAAGCTGAACATGAAAAGGAACTTCATCTTTCAGCATGACAACGACCCAAAGCATACATCCAAATCAACAAAGGAATGGCTTCACCAGAAGAAGATTAAAGTTTTGGAATAGCCCAGCCAGAGCCCAGCCCTGAATCCAATTGAAAATCTGTGGGGTGATCTGAAGAGGACTGTGCACAGGAGATGCCCTTGCAATCCGACAGATTTGGAGTGTTTTTACAAAGAAGAGTGGGCAAATCTTGCCAAGTCAAAATGTGCCATGCTGATAGACTCATACCCAAAAAGACTGAGTGCTGTAAAAAAAATCAAAAGGTGCTTCAACAAAGTATTAGTTTAAGGGGGTGCACAGAAACCTGAAATTTTAACAGGGGTGTGTAAACTTTTTATATCCACTGTATATATATATATATATATATATATACTAGCGACTTGCCGCTCAAAAAAATCTGAAGCCATGGGAATGCTGTTTGACACACAACGTAAACCTTTTTGTACTCTGAGGACCTTCGGCGCTCATGGCGAGCCTCTCGTCTCGTCTATTTTTGCTCCCCTGAGCACCTTCGTCACTCATTATAAAGAGAGATATATATTTATCTATATTTACTTAATCAATAATGAATGCATTGGTTCTTGAATAAATTAATATACTTTACCTCTTTGTAATTAATATATCCAGCAACCAATAGCCTGAAGAGCTAACAATCTGTCTATGTTTTCCGTCAGCATACAATGTACAGTTTGAGTGTGGGTGCTCTGATGCTAAAGTGTAATGAATGTCCAACTCTGCATTACAAATTTTGTCGTTATTTTATTTTAATAGCAATTTTTTTCCTATGTAAACATCTATGTCCTGAACTTTGGGGCCTTATGAGGGTCTCTTTCTACCTGTATTTATATTTATGGGGTCCTTTGATAGGATTTCAGTATGTGGGACGATTTTCTAGCTCTCTGATTGGCTCCTGGGCTGATATTCTGGCTCTCTGATTGTCCTATGAGTTCCATAGCAACAGAGAAACCAGAAGTGATGTCATACTCTGGCTACACTTTCGTTTTATTCCTCTTTTATTTAGTTAAGGCTTACAAGCCTGTGTTTGAGCACTTTGATTATCCCTTTATGGTGGTGACACCCTTCTTTTACTGTGCACACACTGTTAACAAGTGGCCCGTTTTTTCAGCATTCTGATTGGCTCCTGGTTTCTAAGGAACAGGGAAACAGGAAGTGTAGATGCCACCACAGGAAGTGAAGTAATTAAGCTATGCAATATAGGTGATAGGTGAGGCAAGCCATCTAGGCTTCCTGCATATAGCTATTTCTCTAGTTACTTATTTTTCTTTTATTATTTATACATTGAGAAAGCCTGTAAGATTGGATGAAACGCGTCTGTTTTTTTATTTTTATTCTTTTTAGTTATTGTTATTGCCATTTTTTTATTATTATTCATATTATTTTATTTTTTTGTTATTATTTTTTATCTTGTATTAGCATGTTTTTTATACTCCCAAACCTGTGACTTGTAACTTAGAGTCATTTGAAAATACAACAATCCTCTACCATTTGATAAGTATCGCAACTACTATACAGCAAACGTCATTTGTGTACTGGATTTCTTTATGAATAAAAAGATTTTATTTTTATAAACTATTGTATTAGCTTTGAGTAGTCATAGGGTGACTCCTCACTCTACCTCACGTGAGTAGAGACAGGAAGATCCAGTTCCCAGACCAGTGGAACCAGCTAACTCCATGTTATCTATCAGGAGAAGGACAAATTACTGAAATACCTCATACCGTGAAGTTAGGACATGGGAGTTGGCATTTTTACATGCATTCTATGTATTTATCTAGTTTAGCATTTATTTGTACTAGGATTTGTGCCTCTTCCCCTCCCTTTCATCTTTCATTGATTTTGCACGTACCACGTGAACGGTGCCGTCTGAGGGGGCAGCAATTTCCAAGTGATCACCATTACACCAATTCCATCAAGAAGGGCTCCCCCATTACTTGGGACTACGGCTTATTGCCCTCCTTTAATCCACAGGACTTATTGGACAAATTGGACCTTTTTGGACTAAGGTACCGTGAGTCCCTATATCAATCGGGTATATATGAGACAGTTCCGGTTTTTAGACCTTTCATTGGTCTTATTTTCTGCATATACTGTATTTATATATATATAATTTATATATATATATATATATATATATATATATATATATATATATATATATATGACATGCAGAACCCTTCTAGTTTAACCATTCATTAATATGAAACAACTCATGCTTATGTATTTTTGAACACGGTTATAGTGCTCATCCAATTGTCTACCACTAAAAGGAATTCTTTTCTCAAAGTAGTAATTTAAAAAAAAATAACTTCTGAATCTTCTATCCTTCAAGCTAAAAAAATGCTTTGAACAGTTTTTCTTTTACTTATATTTTCTTGGGAATACAGTCTTCCTCAATATATACTGGTTTCTCGGTGCGGTCTAACTAGGAAACTTTTCTTCTCCTTCGCTTCTCCTAATTGCTCTTACTATACAATAAAAACTTTATTGAAGTTTCTTACCTTCAAACTGTCTGAAATATTAACTCCCAAGACCATTGTTGCTAGCAGTATAATGTCTTGTTGGGTTTCCGATTTAGTTTCAAGAAGTAATAAAAACCTACTATACATTGTACTATATTTTTAAACTAAGTTATCCATGACATGCACAGGATACAATGTATGGTGTTTAGTTGCACAGTTTGTTTTTCCCAAAGATGCCCATTGTTTTTTAAGTTACTACTGTTATGTCCCCTCCCATACATTATAATAAAGCACACGCTACCACTAATAAGCATACTGTGCAAAAAGTTGTATTTATGTACAGATTTATTAAGCTTAGGAAACAATGCCTAGTACAAGTTTAAATTGCTTTTAAATAACGTTTAATCATTACAATACCACTCTATTACTGTATTGCCCTTCAAATCAGTCTTAAGTGTCTTAATTTCCTACTTTGTGGATCCAATGCACATGTCCTTTGCTTTACAATTCATAAAAAACAATGAATTTAGTACTTTCCTAGATACTTCCATCATGTCACCCGTGTTTGCTTTCTATTATCTGTCACAGGAGAGACATACAGTGTGTATTTTGGACCCATACTGTCCAAAAAAAAGTAAATATATCAATTCAAATAATTTAAACTGGTAGTCACACTACACAAACCAAGAGTCCTGCAATAAAATCTGCTATCAACATGCAAGTAAATAGCAGAGTTTACCTACGGGTATTAGTCGCCAAAGATATAATGTGTTGTATTGATTTCATGATGATCAATGAATACAAAATTAAATGCTCAAAATAAAGAGAGAAAAAATCCATAAACAATTTTATACCTGTTGTATTTGAAAGCTTGAATGAGACCATCTTGTCGGGGATGTTGCAGACATTTCGTACGGAAGCGATACAGCTGTAATTGGCGTAGTCCTGTGGTCGAAGATTTTTCAGTTTCAAAATTTTGGTTTCACCCTGCATTGTTAAGAAAAAGCAATGGGAAATTAAAAATAAGAACAGAAGGGATGATACATTATTAAACATAGGCTTAAATGACCATTATAGCCTTATAGTTAAATTATATTATTTTGAAGAACAAATGAAAATAGAATTTATATATCTAGAATATAAAAAATACAGACTTCTTTTTATATGTAATTATGCTGCAAAGGAATCTACCATTTTAGATTCTGCTACATTCTGAGGTAGCAGGAAACCTTGAATGCTGAGGAAGTTTATATTTAGAATCTTGGAATATGGCTGCTAAAACTGCCAGTGTGTTCATTTTTAGAAAGCCGCAGACAATGAGCCCGATTCAATTTAACTATTGCAAGTTACTGTAGCCCGTAAGTGAGGCCGCAAGTTAATTTGCTATTCAATTGGTGTGTTTTTTGCCGGCTCCAAACGAGTTATGGGCTTGAAAACTCTGCGATGGTTAAATCCGGAACTTACAACCTCCCGAAGCCTTTGATTTTTCAATTCCGCAAGTTACGATCACTAAAATCGCAAATTGCCCGTAAATGGCAAAAATCCTACGAGTGCTAGTGCTAGAGAGGACCAGCAAGTAGGTTAAACACCTGATCATAGCACTGTAAATGCAAATAAAAAATCACTACTGCACTGTATGACTTAACGATGAGCATAGCGAGGCGAGCCGTTGAACTCGGAGAACTTAGGCAATGAGCACCTTTGGCGCTCATTGCCGCCGAGCCTTGGGTAGCGAGGCGAGCCGTTAAACTCGGAGCACTTACGAGACGCAGGACTTAGAAAAAAAAAGATACAAGACGCAAAAAATTACAAGATTATCGGCCGAACCAAAAACCCGAAAAACACACTAACTACAGCTAAAAAAATTACAAAAACATCACAGACAGCATTGGGCAACAGCCAGGATGTCTGTGAGTGAGCTGTAACCCGAATTTAACTTGATTTAGATGATTTTCGCCACACGAAAATCGCCTAAGCGAGGAAAAAAATGGGCGCCGAAAAAAATGAAAACGAGGCTACACCACCCTAGACCACTCAAAACACTGCAAAACGCGTAGCACTTTACACATCACACTACGACCTACAAGATACACTATTACAAAAGCCGGAAAATGCTCATGAGACGCGTACCACATTAATAACATTACGACTATACAATGCTGCTTTACACAATAATCCAATGGCTTTACCTCGCGCACGCAGCCTATTTAGAATGCACACTTGGAACATTCATTACACTTTATAAGAAGGCGCTAACACTCACAATGTATATTCTATGCAGACGCAAAATCCAAACAGCCTGTTAGCTCTTCAGCCTATTGCTCACTGCACATATCAATTATAAATAATTAAAGTATATTTATTTATTGCAGAAATAATTATTACTTAATTAATTAATTGAATAGATCATTAATTATTACTTAACTACATATACATAGAAATATATATATCTCTCAGAGGACCAAAAGTACACGACATGAGAGGCTCACAATGAGCGCCAAAGGTCCTCACAGTATTCCCATAGCTTCAAATTTTATTGACCGTAATTTTTTGACGGGCAAGTCGCTAGTAAAAAAAAAAGTCTTTATGCTTCATTTCCGAGTTATATCGATCTCAGGAATCAACGAGTTAATACATATCAGGACACCCATATGGACTAGAATAGTATTGTCATTTATTTTCAAAATTCTGTATTTTGCGGTTTTGAAAGTCTGATTGCATATTAGACCCCCAAACCTAATTGATTGACATGTAACCTCCATGTTTTACTGCCGTAATAATGACGGTCTCATTTTCTATTGGCTGATTCAAAATGGGAGGTTGCGGTCTTGCTTCATTGATCATGTTCCCGCCCTGAACTGTTACAAACCAGTGCATGATTTACGAAGTCGGCTTTGGCTCAGTAACTTGCGGGCTTGATCAATTGAATAGCTCCGGAATCGGAGACAAACGGGAGCCCACAGCACACAAACAGACATACAGCCAGGATCCTGTGAGATGTGGGCTTGCTATTGAATTAGGCTCCAAATCAGAAAAGAAGATAGAACCATGTAGTAAAGAAAAATTGCTTATAAAAGTTACAAACATAACGTTTGTGTTAATTTATGCTTTTTGCATTAGATTTTCGCGGTCCCTGAGCCTTTCCGGCTTTTGTAATACTGTATCTTGTAGGTCTTAGTGTGATGTGTAAAGTGCTACGCGTTTTGCAGTGTTATGCGCTGTCCGGGTCGTGTAGCCTCATTTTCATTTTTTTTCGGTGCCCACTTTTTTCGAGTTTCTATGTCCCGCGTCTCATATCTTTTTTTTTCTTTTTCTAAGTCCCGCGTTGTGTATTTTTTTTGTTGTTGCTTCACGAGACTCGGCTGGACAATGTGCTACGGTTTAACGGCTCACCTCGTTTTGCGAGGCTCGAAGCGATGATCGCCTTCGTCGCTCATCGGCTAAGTCCCACGTGTTAACGGCTCGCCTCACGAGGCTCGCAAGCGATGAGTGCCTGCGGCGCTCATCGCCTAAGCTGTACGCACCTCGCAAAGCGTGACAACGTCTCGCAGTTTGGCAACTATTATATGTGATACCAATTTTTCCTGAAATAATACGTTAAAAAATGTTTCACATTGTGTTTCTTTTCCAAAAGGACACATTGCGCCGGACGTGTAAGTGCCCCAGGAACATGGCCTGGTAAGTCAATGAGCATTGATACAACTGTTTGAGTCACAAGTATCAGTCAGTAACATACATCATGTCTATATACAAGATTCAGTATGTTTAAATTAATGTTTTTCTCCTGCAAATTTTGAAACATGTATTATCCCCTTCCAAGTTCTTTTTCTATATTTTAAGATGTATGACTAATAAGAAACTAACCACTTCACTTTGAAACAATTACTAAGGTATTTCTATTGGAAATAAGGGAAATTTGAACACTTTGAGGTACTATGCCTTAAGAAACCTGTACAAATGTATAACCCTGTCCTTGCCACCCTCTTGCTGGTCCTATACGCACAATGCTGGATGCACTTAGAATTGTCAATCATGCCTGACCAAATTGCTTGGGAGAAGCCAGACACATTATACTTCTTGCTCTTCTATAATGAGGCTTCTCCCTAAGTCAAGAACTGATTAAAGCACTTCAACTTTGACTTCACACTCCTTAATGTTTTTTTTTTCAATCAACACACTTCTAACTCCTGCAATCAAAAAAAAACTACTAGTTCAGGAAGTACAACCGAGTCCTTGAAATGGAGTGACAGTTCTATTCTTAGAGATAATCCCCATGTCCCTGTTATCCTACCAAATATCCTAGTTTTGAAAAAAATCTAACTTTTAAATGCAAACCATGACTCTCATTCAATTGAGGCTTTCGGGAGATCGGGGCTCGCAAGTGGAGGTTGCAAGTTATTTTGCTATTCAGTTGGCTTCCGTTTGCGGGCTCCGATCGAGTTACGTGCTGCGAGCTGCGATCCATTGCATTTGTAAAATCGCAAGTTAATGCCCCTCCAAGCCTTTGATCCTTCACTGGCCGCAAGAGTTCCGAACACTAAAATCGCAAATCGCTATTCAATTGCTTTGATTCCCCCTCGCTAACCACTCCATCAAACCTGCAAATGGCAAATATCTAACCACAAGTTACTGGTACCAAGGAGGTCGTACAAAGTGTTTAATGACAAATCAGAGCACTTGAAACGCAAATAAAAAAGCAATACTGTACTTTTATGAAGAGTGAAAGTGATGTTAGGTCTTAGAATTAATAGCACAACATTCTCCAATAGACTTCATGTTTAATTTTTGTGTTATATCGAGCACGGCAATCAATATTAAGTCCTACGTGTTCCAATATCCAAGCCCGTAGGACTTTGAAAATCCAACCTCCATTTTTTCAAAGTCCTACGGGCTTGGAAGTTGGTCATGATGATGATATCTGTTTCCATTGGCTGTTTCTGCATCAGGAGTTATGGGCTTGCTCCCAAGCCCACAAATGCTACTTCTGATGGCAATGGTTTCCGATTTCCGCTATCAGCCCTTAAGTTGCGGGCCCGGCCAATTGAATAGCATCGCAAAAGTAGAGCAACAGGAGCACGCAACTCAATCACAGGCATTTGCCTGTTTGCGACCGAGTTGCGAGCCCCGAATTGAATGAGGCTTCATATTTGATAATTCCCTTTCTATTCAAAACAATGGAGTTTGTGAACAGTTGGAGTTTCTAAACTGGTAAAAAATAAGGCGAATGAGCTTTATCACATCAGTGTCTATTATCTTAAGAATGTATGTCTCTAAAACTTAGTTTAAACATTGTACAAAATGGTGTTACCATCACATATGTAATGATGCATAGTTTTTCCAGAGTATAAATGTTGGGATGCATGCTATATTTGTTATAATGATATTACATATGATGAATGTCACCTTACAAATGGCTCATAACAGAATGTTTGTGTGTTCCATGTCCAATATTTAAAAAAAAATTCCATTATTAAAGTATTTTTCGGAAGCTATATACCAAAGATAACATATTGAGAGAACAATCCAAAATCTATTTTAATTCCGACACAAGGGTATACCTTCACAAGAATAGGTAAGAGATCCAGTGGGATGATTAAATATATTGTATTTCCTAAAATATCAGGTATATATGTGTGGATTAGTAATTATTAAAACATTCTCATGTACGGATATAAATACATCAGTGCCATCTGCCATCATGCTGTTAGTACTTCTGTCCACACATCTTTGACTACTCCGTGAGACTTTTCCTTTGCCATCTATGCAGTACTGCTTCAGGGTTGTAGGATTTTGGCATTGTTTAATGTATGCAGTGAGCATTAACCTAGTGAACTGTGCTTACATGAATTTAAACTGATTATGGGTATCACAGATGGTGTTACATCCTACACATGAAAATATATTGTTCACATTGTCCACATTTAGCATGAACTGCAGGCGTACAAAGTGAAAATACATGTCCGCCCTTCACTATTTTTGCTTAGACCTCTGTTCTCAAATTAGATATTTACTCATCATTTTGGAAGCTCTGTTGAAGAGTGAAGATATATTTTAACTTCATCTTTTCACATGCCATATGAGGTAATAAAGTACAGATGAATCACAAGCTCTCCAAATCAAAGTCACAATTAATTGTTGTTTAGCAAAAGTAAAAATAAATGGATTTAAAGGACCACTGAACCATTATCACATATAATAGTTGTCATACTGCGAGTTGTTGTCATGCAATGTTAAAAACTATGCCCGCGTGCATGCGCAATGAGCGCCTCGCTATGAGCCCTGGGGGTCTTAGAGGCTGCAATGAGTGCTGAAGGCACTCATTGAAGGGCTCGCTCGCAAGACTTTACAAATGACAGAGGCTGCAATGAGTGCCTTTGGTGCTCATTGCAGGGCACGGGAGGAGCGCCAAAGGCGCTCTTTGCAAGCCACGTAAGACTTTAAAACAGCCTACAGATGAGCACAAAAGGCGCTTATGTCAATGGCTGCGATCACCGACGAAACGTTTAGCACTTTGCCGATGATCGCGAGGCACATTACAGTTTACACTTTTAACGGCCAAAAAGGTCTCAACTGCGCAAATCGAAAGAACTGCAAAAACAGCCCAATAATGAAAAAATAAAATAACACACTCACACACCAAAGGGGGAGAGCCAGGAAGCCCGTTAGTGAGGTTGAAAGCAAATTTGAGCCATATTTGGCATTTTTAGTCAATATAAAATCGGTAAAAAAAAAAAAAGGGAAAAAAAGGTGGGTGAAAAAAAGTAAAAATTCTCAAACAGGATCAAAATGAGCCCGAACAATGCCAGGCACACGGGACTTAGAAAATAGATTATGGTAACACTTACACGATCAACGCCAGGCACCCAGAACTTTGAATTTAAAACCAAGTGCAGTCAGCGCGTGCCACGCAAAGTTTCAACAGACACACAGAGGAGAAAGACACAGGGAAGGGACAGGGGGAGATGGTGGAAAGAGACACATGGCATTCCTAAGCACAAAAGTTGCAGGTTACAGAGGCCTGCAATTAATGGCGAAGCGGCAAGGCAAGGCATGTAAAGTAGATAAGAGGAGAGGCTCGCTATGAGCGTCAAAGGTGCTCAGAAGGGGCAGAATCTCGCATTGTGTGGCAAACAGCATTGCCAGGCTTCAAATTGTATTGCAGTCATTTTTGACGGGCAATTCCCTAGTCACATATAATAGTTGTCAAACTGCCATTCGTCGTCACGCTTGTGACAAATCGCAGTTTGACAACTACGCATTGCTCAACGGGCCGCGCATGCGCATAGCGGGGCGTAAGCCGGGCATGCGCATTGCGCAACAGGCCGCACAGGCACATTGTGCAGCGGCGGCACGCACAGACGCATTGCGCACCGGAACGAGAGAGGAGGAGGAGGGGAGAGACACAGGGAAGGAGGAAAAGACACAGAGGAGAGGGGTGAGAGACACAGGGCAGGGAGAGGAGTGGGGAGAGACACAGGGCAGGGAGAGAAGGGGGGAAGAGACACAAGGGAGGGTGGAGAGACACAGGGGTGGGAGAGGAGGGGTGGTAGACACACAGGGGAGGGGGGAGAGGCACAGAGGAGAGGGGGAGAGACACAGGGGAATGAGAGGGAGAGAGACACAGAGGAGGATGGAGATGCACAGGGGAGAGAGAGGAGGGTGGATAAGAGACACAAAGGAGTGAGAGGAGGGGATAGAGACACAGGGGAGTGAGAGGAGGGGGGTGAGACACAAAAGAGTGAGGGGGAGAGACACAGTGAAGGGAGAGGAGGGGGGAAGAGACACAGGGGAGGGGGAGACACACAGGGGTGGGAGAGGATGGGGGTAGACACGCAGGGGAGGAGGGGAAGAGACACAGAGGAGGGGGAGAGACACAGGGGAATGAGAGGGGGATAGACACAGAGGATGGGGGAGACACACAGGGGAGGGAGAGCAGAGGTTAAGAGACAAAGGGGAGGGAGAGGATGGGGAGAGACACAGGGGAGGGAGAGGAGGGGAAAGAGACACAGGTGAGGGAAATGGGGGGAACAGACACGGGGGAGGGGGAAGAGACATGGGGGCAAGAGACACAGGGGGGAAAAGAAACACAGGGGAGGGAGGGGGGCAAGAGACACAGGGAAGGGAGAAGGGGGCAAGAGATACAGGGGAGAGAGAGGTGGGGAAAGACACAGAGGGGCGAGGGGGTAAAAACACATGGGGGGAAGGAGACACAAGGGAGGGAGAGGAGGGGGGAAATGAGACACAAGAGAGACAGTAGACAGAGGGAGAGACTCGCACGGCGCTCATTGCAAGGCCCGTGATGAGCACCAAAGGCGCTCATCGCGAGGCCAGTAAAGTAGAGGGAGAGAGGCTCCCATTGTGTGGCAAACAGCATTGACAGGATTCACATTTTATTGCCGTCATTTTTAACGGGCAAGTTGCTAGTATATTATAATTATTATCCTTTACTTTAATACAAATTAATCTCTTCTATATTTTATAAACATTTTAATGAGACATATGTAATACTTTAGTCTTACTTGCTTCATTTTGCTACCCATTTTTCTCAATATAAAGGTTGCAATTCACCCACTAACAATCTCCCTCTCTGAGATCCTTTTCCAACTTGTTTAGTTTGAGCTTGCAACAGAATATGCAAAGACAATATTACTGTTGGGGTGGAACCATCCACACTGCTGGGCATGGTTCATTTACAGCATGACAAAGGGAGCCTTCAGTCAGCTGTTAGTTTGAGACATCCCCATATCAAGAAAGAAGGACTTTATTCAACAAATGAAATACGGTACATATTATTGCACAGCACATAAAACTCTTCCATTAATAAAAATGAATTATAATTACAAACTTCAGATAAATATAGAAGGTTGGGTACAAAACTGAACATAATATATACATACATTATAGGTACTTGTTATTTATATGTAAGCATATACATAATGTAAGAATAATTTTATTTTATTAATGGAAAAAATGTGTGTTCTGTACAATAATATGTATTACACTTTGTTTAATGAGTACCCATTTCCTGGGATTGGAAATGGGTACTCATTAAACAAAGTGTAATACATATTATTGTACAGAACACACAATTTTTCCATTACTGGCTCATACTAAAATGTGACTGAAGGCTCCAATGTCACTTTATACATTGAGTCTGACCAGTAGCGTGGATGGCTCCACACCACTAGTGACATCATTTTTGCATATTCTGTTGTAAGCTCCAGCTATAGAAGATGGAGGAGGATCTGAAAATGCACACACTTATACTGAGCAATATGAGTGGCAAACAAAAGCAAGTAATCCTAAACATTTCATATATTTAACTAACATGTTAATAAAAACCATAGACTAAATTCATTTTCATCAATGTTAAGCCTTTTTTTAATGTTAAGCTTTTTTGTTCCCAGAGTTTCCCAACACTACTCTCTATACATTTCTATAAAATAGGATTAAACACACCTGCTACAACATGACTCTCAAGTTAATCAATCAAGTCTGTCTTTTTTGTGAATACACATTCAAAAATTGGAGACATCCCTGTTTTGCTTTACAATAGCAAGATCTGAGATATTCCTCATAATTCACTCCTAGACATTTAGTGGTTTAATTGGTATTTTTGCATACTGCATAACAAACTGGGTAATCCAGGGTTCATATGCTTATTTTCCAGGAAAATGCAAGAACAAGAGGTCATAATTAGAGGTTGCAAGGTGGAAGTAAATGTGTAAAAGTACACATTTACAAAAATATAGTAGATAAGTCCCCTTCTGGATCGATACCTTGTCGTGGGGAAGGGACTTGTGTACCTCAATAAAGCTGTGAGCTATACCATGTAGGGTCACCCAAGATGGCCAGGTCATGGCAAAGAGGTCAGACAAATTACGGTCCACTGGAGAAGGAGCCTGCAACCTACTCCAGTATCTTTGCCAAGAAAACCATATAGATAAACACAACCAGAAACAAAGACAGATGTACCTGACGTGTTGAGTCCATATGGTCACCGACAGTCGGACACGGGTAAAGGACTGAACAAATACAGTTTGGGAATTTAAGAATGTCTGGATAAGCACATGGCTATCCTGAGGCTAAATTAGGCTAATCTTTTAAGTAGATAGAATGGACAGACAATATGGGCCTTTTTGGTTTGTATCTGCTATTAAATCTATGTTTCTATGTAGGATAAGGAAGTAATACACTCCTGTTCAGAAGTATGGAATGTAAGTAAAGAGCCGAGTCCTGCTACCACTTGGGTTCCTGAGCCGTAGGCCACAGATTTGTGGTCTTTTGTGAAATCCTGGCTAGGAAATGGCTGTTTTATTGATTAACATACTTGTTTGAAAAAGGATAAATCATTAATTACACAACTTTCTTGTATAAAGTTAACATGTGAATGGAAGCACTATATTTTAATTTGTTTATTTGGTAGCCGATTAGCAATAAAAATCAATATTTGAGAAAATAAATGTAATGTCCCAATTAAAACCTGCATTTGAACTTACCATTGTTGCTTTCAGCATTCCTGCTTCTTTCCAACCTGTCTAGTATTCAAGAGGTAAAAGAGGATCTGCCCAGGAAGCTCTCCTAATTTTTTTTCTGACCAGTATATGTTTGCTTGCATTAGTTGCTATACGGAAATAGGCAAATAAACGCTATTATCGATACAACAGATACATGCTCCTATCAGAACAGGCACTTCCCAACCCCATTGAAGTATATTTGCTTAAGTCCCAAACACTAAAAAAAAAAACACTAAAAATTACAAATTAAGTTTTAAAAGCTACATTGATATTATTTTTACATCAAAATGTGATTTGATGTTAATCAGTCATTAAATAAACAAATTAAACCCTACTATATGAGCACTACAGTAATCATTTAATGATAGGAAAAATGTGTCCTAAAATAATTTCATAAATCTACCAAAGCAAAAGAAGCAATAAAGAAATGTTAGCTCTTTGTCTAAGAATGCACATTTTAACCAATATATTTTCCAGCTGTAGTAAATAGCTTTAGTTCAGTAAATAGCAGCTTTATGGTATTATTTGCAAACCATTGCTTGCAAAATATTTATCCAAAGCTGTTGGTTACTATAAAATTCATGTTTCAAGCCAATTGGCATGTCTTCTTAAGGTATATTTGTATGTGTTTAATTGCTGTCTCTAGTTTATTATCATGCTCTTTGTTTCCTGAAGAGAAATACATCTGCTAAAGGTTGCATGTATTACATTAGTACAGATATTCCCTGAGCTCTCATTCCCTACAGAGAAGGAGCTGAATGTTATCCAGTTTTTTTTTTATAGTTAAAGGGATGTTATAATGGCATGCTACAAAACTCTAAAAATAATCATATAGGCCAATTCCAAGTTTGACCTCCTCTAGTAGTGGTGGTGCTGTGGCAGTTTTCAGGGGTATAGGGCTACAGAGGGTATAACTCCCAGATCCTAAAAAGTGCCCCTGCTTATGTTAGATGGATCTGCTACTGGAAACCCTTCTTATGCAGGCACAAGTGAGCTTTAACACATTTGATATGGCATCTTAAGTTTCTAAATGGACACTGTATGTTGACAAAAGACAAAGAAGAAAGATAATATATAGATCATATATATAGTTGTAAGGAAAATCATATATATAGTTGTCACTGTTGGTGTTGTTTGCGCTGTCGGCTGCGAGGCGAGCAGTTGAGGCACATGGGACTTGGGCTGCAATGAGCGCCGAATGTGCTCATTGCACTGAGAGCCTCGCAAAGTGAGGCAAGCAGCTGAGGAACGCAGGACTTAGGCTGCAATGAGTGCCAAAAGCGCTCATTGCACTGCGAGCCTCGCAAAGCGAGGCGAGCAGTTGAAGCATGCAGGACTTAGGCTGCAATGGGTGCGACGCATGCAGTTGGTTCAGACGCGTAACGCCCAAAACACAGAAAAAACAACAAAATAATTTTAACTAAATAATAACACATTCACACACAGCACAGGTGGAGAGCCAGGAAGCCTGGGAGTTGAAGTTGCAAACGAATTGGAGCCATATTTTTTTTTCCGTTAAATCTGCTAAGCAAGGGAAAAAATGGCAGCTGAAAAAATGTAAAAATTCTGAAACAGTATGAAAATGAAGCTCAACAAAGCCAGGCATGCAAAACTTAGAAAATACACGACACCAAAGACAGTAACATTTACAGGAACAACGCCAGGCATGCAGTAATTTGAAAATAAAACCAACATGGTGCTCAGAGGAGCAAAAGCCTTACATCGTGTGCCAAACAACATTGCCAGCCTTACAATTGTATTCCTGTCCTGTCACTATGTTATATAGTTTTTAGTTAGAAAATGTGTATTTATGATACTCTTGTGAAACTCTGTTGTTGCATATGTAAATGACCCTAAGGGCTTAGTCTACATAAGAGTGATAGGGAGCTCCAGACAAGGCCTCCTTGCTCACTAGGGCCCTCATTCAATTGCGATTTGGCCAATTGAATAGGTCTCTAAATAAGCACATAACATATTTTTTTAAAGAAGTTTTTAGTTAGTAAACATCTATCGAAAAGCAAGGTTTTCACCAACTAAAAACTTATTTAAAAAAAATATGCTATGTGCTTATTTAGACCCCTATTCAATTGACCAAATCGCAATTGAATGAGGCCCTGTACCTTCAGGAGTTATCAGCTACATGCTACTGACGAGGGCCCAACTATGGCGGAAACATATGTCTGAGATTTGCTGTTTCTCCTGTTCAGGGTAGAACTTCCTGGTTTGGGGCTGGATCACTCTATTGAGTGAGACCATACTTATATACTACAGGATATGTCTCCATGTGAAGGGCACACATGCCAAACGTGTTTTATTCCCATAGCATAAACAGCTGCCAATGATTTTGGTTTGTTACATAATTCACAAACATGTGGTGTTTTTCCTGAACAACACTGGTCCTTCAACAAACCATAGATCAATCTACCAAGGACTGTATATATTTTTGGCATGTTGAAAAACTTATTTTGGTATCAGCTTGTAATTATTAAAGCCAAACTGATGTTCTGCAAGATATTTCTCATAATGAGTGGTGTAAATGAGCAAAGATGTATTTAAATGGCTACTACATTGCTAAAATAAAGCAGTTTAATGTCTTTATTTAGTAACTGAATATGAAAAAGATCAGTATCTGAAGAAAATAAATTCAGTGTATCTTCTAAAATGTATATTTAAACGTTAGTGTTCAGAAACTAGCAGAGCTGTTTCTCTTTGCCCAATGTTAATGGACTACTGAAGTCTGAAATCAATATATCATTTTATAAGATATTTAACTGTATCAATATGTTTATTAAGCAAAGAGGTAACACTACTTACTAATAATGCAAGTCTTTCTATTTTCCACTATGGGAGCAGCCATTTTATTATTCACAGGCCTTTCTTGATAGCTAAGGCCACCATCTTAAATTAATATGCAAAACAGGCCAAAATATGCTTTGTTCTGTTTATGTCACATGCACATTTGATGTGGCTGTGTTGTCAAAGTTGACATTGCATGACCAAGTGAAATACATGGAAGTGCACACACATGGTCCTGTGTTACATATTCATTTGTAATTGCAGCTTTAGCAAAATGGAGGCCTTGGTATAAAGGAAGCCCTGTGCATAACAAAATGGCTATACCCATAGTGGAAAACAGAAAGCCTAAATAATGAATGAATAGTGTCTTTCATGTATTTTAATAATGTATTACTACAAGAAAATATGTTTTAAAGTGGAGTAATGATTACACTGACATTTTGTAAGACTTCAGTAGTTTTTGAGAGCATATGCCCATGGGACTACCCTACATTTTTGGCCACTGCTGGGAAGCAGGCAAATAAAGACTAATTTCATGGCCGCCTCCTGCGTAGATCTTCCCCCACCCCTTGGACATCTGACAAAGGTGGAGAAACTATAATTTTCAAAAATATAAGTTTTTAAAGCTATATTTAAACTGTTTAATAACCCAAAATGAACCTCTATTATGTAAATACTACAGTGGGCCTTTATGACTGTTTATTAAGAATTGCTATATCCATTGGAAATACATGGGTTATATTAATTCACCTCATATATAGATGTGGTTTATTTTTTATTTTTTTACATGTATTTTGTTAAATTTGTATTTAACATGTACTATGTAATAGTAACCTATATTAAATAATGTGCCAGAGGAGTAGTCGAAGAGCAAAGACTATCTGCTCTGAAGCTGATCAGTTACCAAATCTTACATGAATTAAAATATGGATCCAGAAATATACAGGCTAAAGTAAATTATGATACCAAAATACTCCCATATTTGACCTCCAGTAATACAGCCTATGATAGTTTTTATATTATCATTACTGTATATACCAACCATACAAACAAAATGAATATTTAATAAAAAAAATAATAAATTATAAATTTGATCAGAGAGTTTTGAAGCACTGAAACATCTATTTATCATGTTTTCGAGGAGGTATTTACATGGCGTGTGGAAATCCAACAGCATTTGTTGCCCAGTTAATTAACCCTGACAAATGATAAAATTGGCAGAGGATTTGGATTCCAGACACTATGAAAATAAATATTTGAAGAGTTGCCGAAAGGTTTTTGGATGCCCAGTTGCTTTTTGCCTCCACTACATTATTGTAACAAGTGGCTACGACATTCAGTGTTGAATCTCAAGCAATTTATTCATAGACTTAGAAAAAGGGCCATTTACCTGACTGTAAGTGATCGCCATGGTATGAAAGAGCACATGATGTTAAAAATGATCTTTTTTTTTTAAATTATGCTTACAACAACAAAAAAATCCACACAGCCACACTCATGGTGAGGACACTGATTTATAGCAGTTTCCCCCTGAACTCAGGAATGCACTCAAAAGTTATCCCACAACTGACCTGTTTAGGTGATTCCAGCATGCCATGCCCTGCACAGATGGATGTGATGAGAGTTAACCTCTGTTTTTCTACACAGAGCTGTAGTGTGTATCTGGCTGGGGCAGCCAGTGACTCATGTAAACACAGACAAAAAAATGCATGCATTTAAAAAATAAAAAAAAATATTTCAGCATGCTTTTAGGAGATCTTTACTGTGATGTGGTCCAAATTGTTCTGAAATAAGTGGCCCTTTAAGTTTGTTTTTGTACAAATCAAGTCTACCGGCAAGTCTAGCCTAAATGTAAGTATGTATGTTAAAGGGCCACTGTGCAATAAAAAAATAAAAATAAATAAATATATATATATATATATATATATATATATATATATATATATATATATATGTTTGACTAAAGACATAACTGAGATAGAAATAAGTTATTATGCATGTGTTTCATAAAAAAATGAAAGATTCTGCTGGACCCTGGAGACAACCACATTGGGGGAAGTTGTATGTATGAGAGGGTCTTTTTCTTTTATGGAGAGCTGTGGCTGAATCTATTGATGCATACTTCCTTCTTCTGGGCCAGTAGGGAGGAGGAGGAAAGTAATGTAAATTGCAGTTATATTCAATTATCCAGCAAAGTTCTCTGACTTCACTCTGCCCCTTCCTCCCCACTCATCTGGTAGATAAAAAAAACACACCCCATGACCCAGTCTTCAGGAATGTGCGTAACAATGACAAAATGGATTCCATTGCTCATAAACACAGCTCTCAAAAATTCTGATTTTTCTGAAAAAATGTTTTATGTTCATGATGATAATGTTGTAAGTTTGTACCTTTTCTCTTTAACTACAGTAGCCCATTAAATATTCTTTAGCAGCATGTCTCTGTGAAGTAGCTCTGCTCTTTGCTATAAACTTCCCTGGAGGACAAACTATAACAAAACCTGTCCCACAGAGAGGACGTGGCTATAGATCAGCCAGTCAACTTCATTTTTCTCTATGGAGTATTATCACAGTTTGCAATGTTCCCAGACTCATCCTCTGATATTCACTAGGCAGTTCAGAAGCCATGTCTGGGGACCAGAGACATTACTGCTACATGGTATACTCTACAATAAAAACAACTCTTGATTGGGGGGGAAATTGTAAGTCTTTTTCATTGGTTTCAATTCCTAAGAAAGAAGTTAAAGGTACATGGAAGGTGCCTGAATTTCACTAGGAATATAATATACCTATGTATCTGTTTACTTACTTTATGTACTTTATTTTATTAAGCGTACCATACAGATTTTACCTGTTTGAGTCGTCCCTCTGTAGCTCATGCAGCTCCTGACTGCAAAGAATGTGAAATGCAGTGTTTCACATTAGCCTGTCAGTGACCTGTCTCAAGAAGCATGTTGCAGAATGTTTGTCACTGATTGGTTGCTTTGAGACAGTGTAAGCTCTGCACTTTGAAGCACACTGTCTTCATGAGCTGCAGAGGGGAAACCAGTTTGAAACTAATTGTAAGATTTTAGCAGAAAAACTGAGCTTTTAAACACTTCTTAATACAAAAAAGCAAACATAGATACATTATATTCTGAGTGAAATCTAGAAACCTTCCATGTCCCTTTAATTAATCCTGGTAAAATGACAAAAAGAAAATTCTCCTGGTCATTTTACAATTTGGCCAGAATGAAAGGTCAGGATCAAAGAAAGAACTTAGTGGACATGTGTTTGTGATGATCAGTTGTATCCTACTCTCCGTGACCTCATGGACCACAACTCACCATGCTGATCCACTTGGTATTCATGGTTGATTTACTGGAGTGGATTGCCAGTTCCTTCTCCAGTGGGCCACAGCATACAGCTCCTGGTATTCAAGTATTAACAAGGCCCAGGGTGGTATGACCTCTTGGATCCCTGACTGGAATCGAACCCACACCACAGAGGTGAAAGCACCAAATCCTACCCACACATAGTGGATATAGCTTAGCATATCTCATGAAGTGCACATTACCACTGATACCATCTCACGATCACTTCAACCTTTAGTGCAAGCAGCCAATAGAATTTCAACTTGCATTTCAAATTACATATATTGTTCTTTTTGCAATTGTATTTTGCATCTATTAGGACAAAAAAAAAACATTGTGCTTCACATTTTAGGTGTATTTTACTAAATAATACCTGTGATATCTCAGACAATTCATCTAAACATAACGGCAAAAGAGTGTAAAAAAGCCAGATGTGGAATGATTAGATACTCATAGGAGCTTGACTGTAAAGTAAAAGCAGCAGGGGTGGAGCAAGCATTTGGCATTTTCAGGCACTTCTGCACTACTTGTTTAGGCATTGTTGTTGAATTGATGGAGTTTGAGACATTTTTGGTGAGGAGTTGGATAGTGATTGAATCCTTAACTAAAAGTGCTGTGTTTGTAATAAGGCTGCACCAAGTGAGGCACTGTAAACTACTGTACAAGCGTTGGCCGCTATTTAATTGTTCAAATAGCAATTACTAGAGCCCATAATGGAGCCCATAAATGTTACTGATATTTAATTGGCTACTTTTAGATACTCACATTCCAATTACTATTTACAAGCTCAAAAATGTAACTCCGCCCTATATCCTCCTTTGATGTTTCAAGCCTGTAAATGTTACCAGTGCTAAAGATGCAAAACCCATATTTAATTACAACAATTCAACAAGCCCGCAATTGCCTTCAAACCCATAAATGGCAAAAGTATCAAAAAATTCTATGAGTACTAGATAGGACTCGCAAGTGGGGTAAACAACTGTTTGTAACACTGCAAAAGCAAATACACACACAACTGTGCTTAAAATACTGGGGAAGCAATGAAAGGCACAACAGTCTCAAGCTCACAAATCTGCAATAAAATGTTTTGGTTTTTTTACATTTTATTTCCGTGTTATATCGATCCCTGGGAATCAAGGAGTTAAATCATATCATGGAACCCGCATGGACTAGAACAGTTGCTTTATTGATTTTTATTGCTTTCTACATTTCTGGATTGCAAGTCTGATTGCAGATCGGGCTTCTAAACACTAATTAATTGTAGTTTAAACTCCATGTTTTACTGACGTCATGATGACGGTCTCATTTACTATTGGCTCTGTCTAAATTGTAACTTACGGGCTTGCTTAATTGATCATGATCATGGCCTGAAATCTTACGCACGAGTTCATGGTGTTGGGGCTGTGAGCCTGCAATTACAGGTTAGTGACAATTAAATACATCTATATATGTAAAAAAATTGGAACCCACAGCCAAAAGTCCAGTTTGAAGATAATTGCGGGCTTGCAATTAAATAGGGCCCTTTTGTGACTATATAGGGTTTAAGTCAACCCATTTCCATTTACTTGACTGGTTAGCAGTATGAAGCTGCAGGACAATCATGTAAAGTAACCACAAAAAAATAGATACCAGTTTGTTTAATTATCACCTTATTTTTATTTTATTATGCATTATTATTTAACATTTTTTAATGATTAGTAGCATCAAGTTCCGGTGAAATACAGTCAAAATTTGTAGTATGTAAATTGGTCATTGATACCTTAATTCCTACCTGGGTGAAGAACGGCTCATATATCTCCACTCCTTTATCAGATCCTTGCAGCAGGATCTCCTCTCCTCGTTTCCAGCTATATCGAACTGGTGGATTAGAATTGGCGATGCATCGTAAGAAAACAGTCCGTTCATAATAAAATTGTTCCTTTGCTTCACCAATGCTTTGATGCACAGTCACAATGGGGTCATCCAAATCTGAAAAGAAGCAGCACAAGAATAGATCATTAAACACATATTAAAATGTAAAAAAGAGACACAAAATATGCAAACTTTATCTAAATCTAACATTTTTGGTATAAAAAGTAGTGTTCTAAATGTAAATAAAATTGGTAATGCAGTTTTGCAGCACTGTCAGGACCTTGCAGCACACATTCTAATATGATTTGCAAGTCACTTGCAACCAATAAGTCTAGAGATAGCAAAATATTCTCTACAGAGCTCAATAACTCAGCTGCCACCATTTATTACCAGGGAATTTTAGCATTGCTGCAAACTCACTGCCTTATTAAATTGCGATTTGGCCAATTGAATGGGGCTCTATATACGCACATAGCATATTTTTTTTACAGAAGTTTTTAGTTAGTAAAGACTTTGCTTTTGTATAGAAGTTCACTAACTAAAAACTTCTGTAAAAAACAATATGCTATGTTCTTATATAGAGCCCTATTCAATTGGCCGAATCACAATTTAGTAAGGCTGTCAGCCAGCACAGGGATTGCCAGGTCTGCTATTTACTCTTTATAGTGCTCATTTTTCATGGAAAAATTTAAGTTTGATGCTGTTTTATATTCTTCCTTTTCACCAGAATTCTGCCATTCTAATATACACAAACTAAGTAACTTAAGGAGATGCAGTCAGGCTGTAAATGTGTATAGCACATCTATATTCTCTTTTTGTTAAGGGAAAGTAGAACTTGGGGACAGTTTATAGCATTTTTATGTACATAATTGTAATAAACAGTCTGTCTCACTGGGGGTTCTTTAAGCTACAAAGTAGGGTACTTAAGCTAAAATGTTAGTCTGAGATATTACTATCTGAGGAAACACACAATCTGCAAACCAGATCAGGCTAGAAATGTATCTGTAATATAAGGATGTGGACATCTCAGTGATTTAATCTTAATATACTTTGTTTAAGTCTTAACTTAACTGAAACGCAAGTTCGTAAGGATAAATGAGAAAAAGTATCTTGCATTTGAATTTACATAAAAGTGCACATTCAGCAATATCTTGCAAACACCCAGTTAAAAAACATTTGCTTAGACATTTATGACACCACACAAAAGAATATTCCTGGAAATAAATTATTTATAATTTAGAAATACGAAACTTCAGTGTCTCCTTAAACTTTCTGTGAGTATATCCTATATTTTGTTTTCACCATACTTGGGCCCTCATTCAATTGCAACTTGGCCAATTGAATAGGGGTCTAAATAAGCACATAACATAATTTTTTTAAAGTAGTTTTTAGTTAGTAAATATCTATCCAAAAGCAAGATTTTCACTAACTAAAAACTTATTTAAAAAATATATGCTATGTGCTTATTTCGAGCCCTATTCGATTGGCCAAATCGCAATTGAATGAGGCCCTTGATGTTTACAAAGACAGGTCATAAGTCACTCAAGTGTGATCAATGATGTCAGGAGCCATTTTTAAGACATATATATATGATCTATAGTATTGACATCTGTTAAAAGAAAAAAAAATAGGTAGTTTTCATTTTTTAATATGTGTAACATAGATGTATATTATGATAGAAAAAACTGCTCTATAATTTTAGATATATTATAATGGAAAATTAATCTGATACATTTGCAAAATTAGGTAAACATGTCACGGTAGAAGTATTATAGTAAGTAGGATAGTGAAAAACTTGTCTGTAATCATGGGTTTTATTCTCAAAAGTAGTCCAGTGATGGTTTGTATGGTAATCAACTGGCTCCTGTCCCCAGAATGATTGACAACTGGTATGCAGAATCCATGGAGCCATCACTTAGGTGTAAGATTTCAAAGTATTATACACTTTGTGATTCTATTGATGAAAATAAAGGTATATCAACCATGCTGGATCCCAATAGAAAAGTATCTTATTATTTTATTATATCTGGGTTTCTGTTCTTTTGTGTATTTATTTATCATTTTTTGTTACCGTCTTTTACCTTTATATTTATTCATATTTTGATAAATTTATATTTATGCATAGAGGAAACAGAAATCATTTATATTTTTATGTAAATTTTATTTTATTTTATTTATCTAAAACAAAGTAAAACTTAACAAATAATTAAAACATATACAATTTATATTTGAATATATTTGTTTAGATACAATGACATAAAAAAGCTTATAGTTTTAAATGTTACAGACATCATGAGGACTTCGTTATCATGGGCATAGTTCATATATCTTTATTTTATGCATGTGTACTGTATATTTTACGTGATAGACAACTTCCAAAGTATATGTTGGCTGAATAGAGTTTTCTAAGCCAGCTATCCAAGAGGCCTTACCATAATAATGGACTTGCCCAGATATAGATGACCTCTTAGAGAGATACCCTGGCACTTTGACTCCACAGTTCCAACCCACTGCTTAAATGGTAAATAAAGACTTTGGACAATAACGTATAGTCAAAGAAAACCCACACCTGATCAGGTTGCAAGTTTTCATAACTGACAAAGATTCCTCTTCCCAGCCTAAAATGCTTTTGAAGACCTGTTTTGTATTATACTGACAGGGGATTGGTGGAAGCTTTTGCTGGACAGGAATAACAGAATATAATATTCGTCCACATCATCGTACCCTGTGTCATCACAATCTGTATTAACAGGAACATCAGTTATATTTTACCATCTCAGCAATTATCACTGTTATAGTTACCATCATCACAGACATAAAATAGAATAAATTAATATTTAATATTAGAACTGGCCATATATGTTTAGGTCGACTGGACTAAACATTGCTTCATCATAATCTTCAAAACCATCTACATCATTGTTGGTATTACAACATCACTTACAATGTCCCAATCTGTGTAATCGTTATCATTGTCATCACCAAAATAATCATCAACCAATATCATCATATTATCACCATTAGTATCATTAGCACTAGTCTTTTAATGACTAGTGGATAAATATAGACGTGTGTGCCATCCTTAGTTTAATGTTACTAATATGGTTGGTCATACATTGAGTCTGGTATTCTGAGCCCTCTTTACCCTTATTTGGTTACTTCTATTGGACCAGTTAAACAATATTTTTAGGGAAGTAAACATACTGCTTTTTTTATTTTGCTATCTTTTGCTTTCAGCCTAAAAACCGCCTGCTGTGCCTGTTTGAACTGTACAATTTTGAATTATTAAGGCTATACTTTTGATGTTAATAATATTTAGGAAAGATGAAAAACAAGACAGGGTGTTTATGCCTCTGTGAATTACAAAAAAGGTTATGGACGTTTGCAAAGTCTTATTTACTGGCACAGGGTGAATTGACAGCTGCAGCATTAAACCCTCCACACGTGCTGCCAGTGCATCTGGAGTTTAAAGACCTAATGGAGTATGCAATACATTTCATTAACAATTTTCAGTATCAAGTTCAAATGACTTTACCTTGGTCTGGATTCAACCCATAGTTTACTGGCACCTCTGTACCATGAATTTTAGTAAAATTGTTTCATAAAAGCTCCAGTTATTGATCCATCGAATCAAGCCTCCTGCATATCTTTCTGTAAAAGTTAATCATCTACAAATACATCTCTAGATGAGCTAAATGGGATTATTATGCTTCTATGCATATAGTTCCACAGTGAAAAAGATTATTAGAAATCCCAAGATCAATATCATTATGGCGTAGTTAACATATGTTGTCACACATTCTACTAAAGCTGGTCAGTTAATAATGTAGGTGAATGGGTTAAATATAAAAATCAGATTTCTGGTCTGGACACTTCTCCCAAAAATAATTAAAATGCACCAAATTAATACCATACACAATTGTAACAAATATGTGCTGCCACCACCAATACAATTTTAGACCTCACTGCTTAGGGATGTCTTTCCGTTGCAGAATTAAAGCCCCCAATCGGTCTCTTCTTAAGACACAAGACATGGCCGACGACTGACAGCTTACCCTTTTATCCACCCTACACCCCTTTTTCTTTTTCTTTATTTTTCTTTCGTAAGTTTCTATTGCATAATAAAATATACTGAAGCACAGTTGTATGATGCAAGCATTATTGTATACCAAATACTACAAAAATAATTTTAAACCTTCTTAATGGTAGTAAAAAAGCTATCTAAGAACACAAATTGAACAAAAGTGTAAGGGCAGAATTGTTTTAATATATTGAATTAACATTGTTTATTTAAAGCATAGAAAATAAAATAAAACCAGATTTTAATTATAAGATGATTTACAAAATAATAGTGCAAAATAATATAAATTAATTGAGATTGACATAGAAACTACGATAACATCATCATGATTAGTTTTCTAATGTATACCATATGTAGATGCCCACCACTCTTTCTCTGATATTGGTAAGAAATTGGGTGTGGTTCCTCCTATTGTTGACAAGTTACAAAGATTGGACCTAGTCTATGTAAGTGTAAACAAATCATTGTTTGCGAAGAAAGATATAAGGTCCTTTGTGGAGCTAAAACAATGCTTCAAATGGAACAATGGATCACTAATGGCATCCTGCGGAGAGATGCAAACAACTAGCTTTCTGAATAGTCACATATTTTGCAAAAGCCCATAGAAATAAGGTTACTTTTGTCTACTGATATAGTAATTTTAATTATGTTATCAAGTAATATTTTTTAATGGCACCACGGTTTAATTTCTTTGTGTCAATGTGTAATGATATAGGAATCACAAGGTTTTGGAGACCAGCAGCCTAGGTCAGCAATGATCCAATTCAGCAACTTGTGAAGGTGAAACAGGAACAAGCTTTATTGAAAGGAACAGGAACCACAATAATCTGGCAAGGTACATAGACAGGAAGTGCCTTATATAGGCCAAGGACCAGACACCTGACCAGACACAGCTGAAGAGACTAGTCACTGATACTATTGCTAGCAGAGTCAAGGTTTATCAGATCTCAAGGAAATTCACAAAGGCAGGCTGGTGCAGTGTTAGGGAAGAGGTTCAGCAGCCTGGGGACCAGGGTTCAAAACCCACCAGGGTCAATTCCTCACACAATGTGTTTAGTTACCATGGTATTTTTACTATAATTATGCCGTACTATTTTCAATCAAGTGGTTGAGACACAGGTGGTAGACATTTGTTGGATGCTGGGATTTCTATGCTCTGTTTGGGCTGTCTGATCTGATGGAAGGCTACTGGAATTCTGCCTCCTTCAGCTGGTGACACCTATGCACAGACAGAGAGTTGACCCTGTGTTGTGACAAGAGACTATGTTTTTTTATATTCTAAAAAAACATTTGCCTAGTATGCCTGTATATATATAGTAATTAAATAGTAAATTTGTGTGCATATTTGAATGTCTCAAATAAATTAAAACATTTTTTTCCTGCTCCGAATTTTAAGAAATGCAGTTATTCTGTAACCTGGGAACCTGGGCAGGGACATGCAATGTGCCCACAAAGGCTTTATTCTTATAATCCAATACCATTTTAAACATGTCTTCCTTTAAACATATGCCTGCTGTATTACACAACTTTAAGCAAAGCCCAGGATGGATTATGCACAAGCTAGGAATCCCACCCATAGACAGCTGTTTCAAGGTTACTGTCTCTCACCAGCGTGGGTCTGGTTCCCAGTTTGTGTAGTAGATTTTATGAGGAGGTAGTTTACAAGAACAATCATTTAATTTATAGTGGGCAAAAGAGCGACAGACGCCCTCCACCATACAGTAGTACCGTAAATAAATAGTACATTTGTGCTCACATTTGAATGTCTAAAATAAAAAATATATTTATAAAACTACTTTTGGAATTTTAAAGTTATTTCTCCCTTTAGTGAACATTTTTGTAGTCTACATTTGCTCTAAATTGTACTTTCTACTGACATGACCATTTTATTAGTGCTTTTAGAAAATGCCATGCCAAAAAGTAAAACTAATTCCAGTAACAGCTGAGTCATAAACAAAGTGCTTCAACACTTACTACAAATGTAAATCTCTAACATCTAATCAGTCTTTTCTGGCACTGCCAGTTTCAAATTATGTTCATATAAAAAAATGTACTTCAAATTTCTGGAACTAAGATGTGGTTATTGTAACATAGATAGATTTTATCGCATTTGACCTGAAAAACTGCACATTTTTTATAATATAAAAATGTACCTGAGCAAATGTAATTTATTTGCCCATGGAACAAAGTATACTAGGCACTTAGTTAAAGGATAACTATAGTAAATGTTTTAATATAGCCTGTTTTGAAGATTTATACTTCAAAATAGGGACATGTTGTACAATGTGAAGAATAATGCACACTACTTTTTAATATGGGAGAAGTATTATATACAAACAAAGTTTGTATCTGCAGAATGTGAAGGTGACATATGCAACTGCCAATACATCTGGCTCTAATTACAAGGACACACTTTAAGACAGAAGCTGCAAAAATAAGTACAGAAAATGGTAGGCTGCAGTAACAAATAACTTCATATAATATAGAAAAATGTAAAGGCTGTGTTTTTTTTTGTCACTTTACAAAAATTCAGTGGAACATATAGGAGAACAATAACCACAGTGTTTTTTTTTTTTTAAATAAACATACAGCTAAATGGTAATGGAAGGTGTGATAGAAATAATTTGTTTCAACATAATAGTAAATATGCTGGTGAAATACCATTTTTTAAGTAATTTGATAAAAAAATAAAAAAATTGGACCATATCAGGCACATTAGGAGAAGTGTTCTGAGCTTCAAGTGTTCCATTTGAAGCATTGTTTTAGCTCCATAAAGGACCTTATATCTTTCTTCGTAAACAATGATTTGATTACACCTACATAGATCAGGTCCTATCTTTGTAACTTGTCAAAAATGGGAGGAATCACACCCAATTTCTTACCAATATCAGAGAAAGAGGGGTGGGCATCTACATATGGTATACATTATAAAACTAATCAAGATGATGTTATCATAGTTTCTATGTCAATCTCAAGTATTATTGCATATAAAAGTATATTAAAGGCTATGTTGTTATTTTTTTTCAAAATACTTTGTTGACACTTATCAAATGTTGTTCTTCCAAAGAGCATACCTTGAATATAGGACATTAGAGAACCTTTAAGTGACTAGCAGATGTATCTCCATGATGTGAGACAAACACAGAACTTTATCCAGCAATAAATTCACCATACTAAGGTCTCTGATTATACTACAATTGACTTTTCTAATTCTTGACCATTGACATATCTCCAATTGGCTTTGCCTCTCCGTACTTTGCCTCGCTAATTTTCCCGTTCCTTAAGACTCTCTATATTCCGAATCCCAAGCTACACTACCAATCCCACCTTATGCCCAATTCTGATCATTGTTTTTCACATCTACCTTTTCGCTGGAATAAAATCTTAATTCCCATTAGAAAGTCTCCAAACCTGAAATCATTTCACATCTCTGTAAACGTCCATCCCCTCGCTCTACCAACCGGTTTACAACTTAAACCGTTTCACCCTTCTCCTGATATCTCTGCTTGGCCTATACCACCATTGACCCTGATACTGCCTCTGGCCCGTTGCACCTTTTCAACAACAAATCAAAAAAACCCTCTATGCTCTCTCTATGACATTTATTCAGTAAATAGGACTCATTTATGCCATATTCCACAATAATGTAACTCTTTATAACCATGTACAACTCCTTGAATAAGGCTGTCTCCAAAGAGGTTGTGTTAATGACATATCCTGGCATAGCTACAACCCTATAATAATATACAGCTGAAATTGAAAGCTCTTACAAGAGCAGGACCCTCTACACTTTATGTACAAGTTTATAACTTTTGTTTGTCTTGTGTATTCACTGTATAACCTGTACATACGCAGAAGTATGGAATAGGCTGACGCTTTCTAAAAAAAAGACAATAATTATATATGACTATACTATCACGTATTTTGTGATTATACTGCTTAATTATTGTTTAAATAAATATGTACTAGTTACTGGTATAATATTGTGTCTTCTGTCTGTTTGTGCACCATCTCTCTGTGTATGCTGTCTCTCTCTCTCTGTGCACCCTCTCTCTCTCTCTGTGCCCTCTCCCTCTCTCTGTGCTCACTTTCTCTCTGTCTCTGCACACTTTCTCTTTCCTTCTCTTGCTTTACCTACCTCCTTCTATCTTTCCCTCCCTTTTTCTCTCTCTCTTCCCCCTCCTTCCTTTTCTCTCCTTCCCTCCTTCTTTCTCCCTTTCTCTCCTTCTATCTCCCTCCCTCGCCTCACCCTCCATCTCATTCTCTCCCTCTCCCTTTGCAGCGCAATGCACAGTGCGCAACTGGCAATTCTCTTTTTCTCTCTTTCCCTTTCTCCCTCCATCCTTCTCTCTCTCTCCCCCCTCCTTCCCTCTCTCTCCCTCTCCTTCTCACTCCATCTCCTTCTCACTCTCTCTCACCTCCTTCCTTCTCTCTCCTTCTCCCACTCCCTCTCATTCTCTCTCCTTCTCTCCCCCTCCCTCTCTTTCTCTCTCCCTCCCTCTCCCTCTGCGCAGAGCTTATGCGCGACTCGCACTTTTTACACACAAACTCGCAGTGCGACAACTATATTAGTGATATATATATATATATATATATATTTACATTTTTATAATATAAGCTTAGTATAATTGTACAAGATGGTAGTCAGGGCTACACCAACAGAACTGGAATACTTTTATCAATTACTTTTACAGTTTCCAAGGAAACACAGTGGTAGCAATCCCAATGTGCTAAAAGATGAATGTTTAATATAATACTATTATGCTGCCGTTGCATTGTTTAAGGTTAAGTTCTTTAAATAAAAATAGGCTTTTATAAAGACTATGGAAATTTTATTGTTTAAACGAGCAAAAAAGGTACAAGCTATTTTTCATATTTCTTCTTGAGCCCAAGCTATTTGGAAGGTATTATTCTAAAAGTGGAATACCTTCTTAAATATGGCCTTTTTAAATATCTGTAAAATATAAAGCCATGTATTAATAACTGTGGAATTTACCATTAGCAATTTTATTTTAGTTAAGTAATTCAGTCAGTGAGAAATGATACAGTTGTAAAATTAGCAGATTCATTGTGAGGCTGATCTCTTAGTATTAGTTACAGGTAGACTAGCAGTCCAAGATGAAAGCCCCAGAACACAAGGAGAGTCAACTAAATTTAAGACCTTTGATAAAACTGTTTTTATGCTTATGGATTATACAACTTCCAACATTGTCAGTCTGAAAAATACCCGATAAAAGTAATTTTTTATCCGTAAGGTGTCCTTGGCAAAGATACTTGAGTGGGTTGCCAGTTCTTCTCCAGTGGATCCAAATTTATCTGACTTCTCTTTAATGACCTGCCCATCTTGGGTGACCCTACTTGGTATAACTCACAGCTTTATTGAGGCACACAAGCCTCTTCACCACGACCATGTAGTGATCCAGAAGGGGAAAGCAGAATTAGGCAAGGATAAAAATAACCGCACATCCTATGTTTGTCTACATATTAAATGAAGATAAGCACTGACCGCATCTTCCGGGAAAAAATAGTAAGTAACTTTTTCAAATTACCCCTGTAGTAAAGGTAAAAGTAACAGTTATTAAAGCTGAAAAAGGTTGAAAAAAGACTCTTAGCCCAACCTTTCTAGGTCTCTTCTGATCCTTGTAATTAGTGAATTCTTAATTATTCGTAGATCCAGAGGAAGGCAAAAAGAAAACTAAGAAAAACTGCTAATTGTCTCATAAGGGGAAAGTATTTGCTTTCTGACCCCCAAATTCTGGCAATCGGATTCCTCCCTGGATCAATACTCCCTCTCTAATTAACCAGGGTAACCCTGAAGGCCCTTTTATTCAAAAATATATCCAATCCCTTTTTAAAGTTATTTATTGTATCCGCTCTCACCACCTCCTGTGGGTAGAGAATTCCACAGATTAACCACCCTTACTGTGAAGAACCCTTTTCTTTCTTTAAGGTGGAATCTTTTTACTTCTAACCGCAAAGGATGTCCTCTTGTCAGTTGAAAACCTCTTGGCACAAAAAGTTACCCTGAAAAATCCTTATATTGACCGTGGATATTTTTACACAAGGTAATGATATGCCCTCTTGGGAGCATTTATTCTAGAGATTTTTTTTTTATAAGTTTTTCTTTATAGCGTATTACCTCCATTTGCCCACAGCTTACACAGTTACACATGGTGTTAATTTGTAACTGTCACAAACAGCTGAAGACTTTCCCAATCAGTGGTCTTTTAAACCCACGTTTTACTCCATTTGATAAATATAAACCACTGTCTCTGCTGAAATCTTTGTGCAACCTTTTTTTTTGCATTATATTAAATGACATCGGACCAGTTAGAGAAGACTGAGCTCTGCTCTTCTAGTTTGTTGTTATGTGTTGGTTGATAAATCAAAGCTTTGGCTTGCATAGGGTGGAACTAGAGAGTGGGGGTGTAGGAGATCATAATGGGGGTAGTGAGGGGGGCTTGGGTGGCCCTGGGGGGTGGGGGTATAGGAGATCATAATGGGGGTGCTGAGGGGTGGCTTGGGTGGCCCTGGGGGGTGGGGGCGTAGGAGATCATAACCCCCCCCCCCCGCACCCCCATTATGAGTGATACAATTATCAAAAAATAGCACTCATTTCATAAGCCAGCAAGGTAATGCTTAGGATCCTGCAAGCTTGGATCCAACAATATATGGACCAAGAACTACCTGATGTGCTAGCCGATGTGCTACCTGATGTGCTAGAGGCAGAGATACAAGAGATCAAATTGCCAATATCCAAAGTATAATACAGAAAGCAAGAGAAAAATAGAAAACATGTACTTCTGCTTCATAGACTATTCTAAAGCATTCTACTGTGTGGTTCATATCAAAATGTGGCAAGTTGTTAAAGAGACACCATCTCATGTGCCTCTTGAGGAATCTGTATGTGGACCAAGAAGCCACAGTCAGAACCGAACCTGAGACACCAGAATGGTTCCAGATTGGGAAAGGTGTGCAACAAGGTTGTATATTGTCACCTTATTTATTTAACTTATATCTGGAATACATCATGAATAAGGCCAGAATCAATATTGCATGGAGAAAAATCAACAACCTCAGTGAGGAGGAACTAAAGGACCTTTTGAGGAGGGTGAAAGAGGAGAGTGCAAAAGCTGGCCTGCTGCTTAACAAAGATTATGGAAAACTTGAATCTCAATTCCTGGCAAATAGATGTTAAGGAAGTGGAGGCAGTGACATATTTTATTTTCCTATGCTCCATGATCTCTTCAAATGGTGAATGCAGCCATAAAAATAAAAGACTTTCACTTCTGGGGGGAAAGCTATGGCAAATTTGGACACACTATTAAAAAGCAAATATATTACATTATCAGCAAAAAGACAGCATAGTTAGAACTATGGTATTCCCAGTAGTAACATACGGATGTGAGAGCTGGACATAAAGAAGTCTGAGCGCCATAGACTTGACACCTTTAAATTGTGGTTTTGGAGAAAACTGCTTATAATCCCTTGGACTGCAAGAAGATCCAATAAGTCAATACTTCATGAAATCAAGACAAACTGTTCACTAGAAGGTATGATCATGAGGCTGAAACGCGGATATTTTGGCCATATCATAAGAAGACAGGATTCCTTACAAAAGACTTTGATGTTGGGAGAAAAAAAAGGCATAATAATAAGAGGACAACAAAGACATAGATGGATAGATGAGATCATTGAAGTAATAAGCATGAGCTTGATGGATCTCAGAGGGGCAGTGACTAACAGATTTGTATGGCATGTGGTTAATAAGGTAACTAAAAGTCAGATACAACTGACCTACTAAAAAATAAAACAACCACTTAGTCTCCAAGCCAGCAGGAAGTAGTAAACATAACATGACATTTTGCAGGAACAAGCAGTTTCTACTAAAATAAAGAATGCACCTAAAATAATTTTATGCTCACACATGCAGTTTTTTCCAGTATACAGTGGTCATTTAACCCTGTTTGGTAAACAACTCCATAAAAATAAAAGAAGTGGAGATCTCCTTTATATAATCTACTCTTCACAACCTGACATATCCCTACTTTTACTCAGTATGTAAAATACATCCCAGCATCTCTTTGGTCTTTTATTCATTTTCTTATAATATTTATTATATACCTGAGATTAATTTTGACCCTTCTTTGTGCTCATTTTCACTTTAGTTTTGATCTGTGCACATCTAATTATTTATACAGACCCTGGGTGTCTCAGCTCCAGGTTTATCTGACTACCCACCATATATCAGGAATGAGATAAAAAGAAGATGCCACTTCAGGGAACTGCTGTAAACCTTCCTCCTACTGCATTTCTGGGCTGCTGGTGGGTAATGGTGACTTGTTGTAAGGCTTTTAACCCTTCCTACATTGCTATATTTCGATAGTCAAACCTAAATGTAAATTTTGTGAGCTGAAACTCGCTTTTCTAAAGCACAGAAGTTTAGTAGTTCACATAATTTCATTCAGAATATTACATTGTTTATTACATTCTTTTAAAATAGTGGGGGGCAAAAGATCTCAAATATACTTCAAATTTTAAATTGATAAAAACTATTAGACAGGTTCTTCTGAAGAGTATTCATTAAAATTATATCTATCTTCCAGAAGAAGTTCATGCATACAAGATAAACATCATTATTTGCTGATTTGCCTGGTCTGGTATTTTATTTTGTAATCCTCATTTATAGCCAATATTTTTAATCTATTGTTTGGTTGGTACCAGGGCTAGTATGTTTTGAGAGTGATAAATTAACCAAACCTATTGTAGCTAGGGTATATTAACATTATTTGGAAGATAGCTGGTTATTTTAAATCTTATTCCAATTTTTTTTTTATTGTTTTCTATTGATCCATTTTTATTAATAATTTTTAAAATAATAGAAACACTGAATTGTTCATTTCCCACATGACATGGACTTACTATATAGGATTTTGTTGTGTTCTATCAATCTTTTATGTAAAATCAAAGGCATTAAGAATGGGTGTTATACAATGTACACACAAGTTAGGAGTCCTATAACAGAGACACTACGGTGAAGTAGAAGTCTATCACTTTTCTAAAGAGCTGTTGTACTTTATATATACTGTATATAGTAAATAAATAGTATATGCCAAATCCATAGCCCATTTCAAACATAGCTTCCTGTAAGCTTATGCCTGCTGTATTACACAGCTTTTATGCAAAGTCAAGGTTGGATTATACACAAGCTGGGAATCCTATCCACGTACAACTTTTTCAAGCTTACTGGCTATCATCAGCATGTCCCTGCTCGGCTTCCCAGACTGCAGTGTAATAACTGTTTTTTAATAACTGAATTTTGAGCTGGAAACTACTTTGCCCACCATATATTAAATAATTGTTGTGGTGAACTATATATATATGTATATATATATATATATATATATATATATATATATATATATATATATATATATACACACACATTTTTTTGTTTCTTCTTCTTATTTGGGGTGAGGCAGATCAGTAAAAGAATATTCTCTATTACTCATATTTTTAACATGTATTTTCTCATTGTCCAAAAATCAACGTTTGTATAACCTGAACAGAGTTACCTTGTACATAAGATTTCTCAGTTTATGCTCTCAAACACTACACAAAAAATGTAATTATGTCATATAGATTTTGACATTTTTTAAATCAAATCCCTATTATTAGTAACAGCTGAAATTCCTTTTAGTGAATATTCATTATTATAGGTTTTTTTGTTGTTGTGGTTCTTCAGTCCTTCAGTCATGCAGCACCCAGGCACATTTGTCTGTGTTTCTGGTTGTGCTTATCCATGTGGCTTTCATGGCAAAGATGCTGGAGTGGATAGCCATTTCCTTTTTAGACAACTTCTCAAGTGCACCATGATTTGTCTGACCTCTCTGGTATGACCTGCTCATCTAGAGTGACACTACATGGTTTAGCTCACAGCTTCATTGAAGTACACAAGCCCCTTCACCACTACAAGGTAGTGATCCAGAAGGGGATAGGGAACTGTAATATACCTTTATTGTTTTCCTTGTATCTTAACCTGTTTTCATTTTAGCAGATCCTGCTAGTACATGGAGAACTCCATGATAGTTGTGCTTCCTTTTCAAGGCACAAGAGGGTGGTTACACAGCAGGCAAGTATAATTGCAAGCTGCCTCTACTGAGCCCTATGCGAGGAAGGTGGAGGCATCCTGTGCTGATTTTTTTTTGCTCAATCCACCAATAAATCTACAAATCCCCCTCCTTCCTCCATCCATTCTTGAATATATACTAACAATTATGAGAACACTCCCATGCAGTCTCCAAGTGTAGTAGACACAGACAGCATTCTTCAGGCACAATCAGTGCCTTTTAAATGTTTTTTTTTTTTTTTTATGCCCTAGGTTTATACAGATACTAAAGTTGTTAATTTGTTACAAACACACATTTTTTTTGCCAATCTGAAAACGTTGATATCTATAAAATTGTGGATGTTGGCATTATACGTACATATATTTTTAAATTCTAAAACCAACAGGCATTGCTCATTGTTCATCTTCCTGATTAAAATGCTCCTGCTTCACTGTACCTTAATTAAATCCGTCTGTGGTCAATATTTCCTTGACAGTTACTCAAGAAGTCTTTATTTGTTTGTAATTGCTTTGCAGATAATGCCGAGGTGAAACAATTAAACAGCTGCCAAACTAGCCTACTTTCCAAATATCTAAACACAATTCATGCCTTGGGTCGCTGTAGAATCAGCCCATATACCAGGAAAGGATTTATTATATCTACTTAACCTATTGGGAGCCATGCAGAAGGGTTCAAGCTTACTCTCTGTGTTTTTTTGTATTAATCTTAAAGAAAACTATAGTTCAATAAAAACTGTACGGAATATGTTGACGCGTTACAAATAAACGATAATCATGTATGTAACAAATTAATAAATTATGTGTTCTCTATGAACATGAACATATTTATTAGCGGTAGTGATACATTTTGAAGACTCTGTTTATATGTAGACATTGATGGAAATACGGCCAGTGCAAGAGGTGCACTGCACCGTGGCCCTTTTTTTTAAATGTATATATATATATATATTTTTTAACTCTTTCCATCGTGTAGTGGGGAAAACGGAGACGGAGGGAGGAGAAAGAGAACAGGTAACTCCTTCTTGTCCTTCCTCCTCTTACCCCCGCTACCTTCCTCTGTACCCTCGCTGCCTTTCCCTACCCTTGCCACCGCTCACTATTCCTACGCTTCCTGCGTCCACGACCTTGCGGCCTCTTCCTACCCTGCCACCTACCCTATCCTGATTCCCTCTACCCAAACTGCCTCCCTCTATTTTACCCAGAATACCTTTAACTAGCAAATAGCATCACCGGAGGCCATACAGGCAATGTGCTCCCCTAACACCCGTGTAACCAGGCACAGCAGGGGGAGTACCAGTCCAACATTGCTGCTTAATCCCCATAAACTCAGCATCAATAACCCTTGATCTCCTGAACACAACATTTTGATCTAGTGAATCTGTGCAGCAGGATCTCTACTTGCAGTATATGTGAAGATTCAGTCACTGCGGTTGTGTATCTTTATTTATACAGAGATTGTTTGTTGCATTGTGGTGCTGTGTGTGATAATACACTGTATGTGTGTATGATAGACAGGAAGCGAGGAGGAAGAAAGGCAGAGAGAGAGAGAGGAGTGAACTCAGCATCTCTACACAACTGCAGAAAATGCACAACATTTTCAAACATTAATCTAAGTTTAAGTAATTAAATGATCAGAAACAACATGTATATAATACACTTTCTAGTGTGATGGATTTAAAACACTGAGGAATTTAAGCTTTTCATCTTCAATCAAGGTGATCGCATCTATTTCCAGTGAGGCAACATTCAGCATCCACATCAAGTGGATTTTTTAATCAAATACAGTTAGAAAAAAAAAATTGGGCCCACTCCCATGGGGGGCCCACATTTTTGTTTTGCACCGGAGCCCGCCATTCGCTTGCTCTGTCACTGTGTAGATGGTTTACTATGTTTGCTCTTCAGGTACTATACAAGCAGTAATCAAAAACTGACAACATCTAAGTCAAATTTCTTCAATTTAAAAAACTGAACCGACTTTCCATTGACCATCAGATGGCGCAGAACGCATATTGTGACTTCAGTGCCTTTAAGTCCAAGGTCACATATCTCAGTATACATTTATCAACAACGCTTCCTAAAAATAATGTTCATAGATATCAATAGATATCCCAGCAAAGTAAACCTGATGATAAACACAACCAGAGTAATGTAATCTAGTTCTAATAAGATTGTACCTTCTGGAAAACTAACTGAAAGTTTCTTTTTAGATGAGTCTCTTTTTCAAGTGTTTACTTGAAGGCCTCTTTTACTTTACATCAGACCATACTACACATATTAATTCTTCAGGCTTTCTTAAGTTCTATTCTGTACACCATAAAAGCCTAAAAGTTAAGCTCTAGGGCTACATACCATTGAAGTGCACACTAGATATTATTGTCAGTGCTATGCAAACTCCTTGGGTAATGCAACAAAAGCTTTTCATTTATTACAGATAGAATAAACCTCCAATTCCCCTTTCGCATCATACGTTTTCAGACTTCTGACATAAAAAAAAGATTCAATATTTTGATGCCTTCACAAAATGGTCTTTCTTTCATTGGGATGATGGAGGAGTACAATAACACTGCAGTAAGTGCCGCACATATACCAAGGTTGTGCCAGAATTGCAAGGCTGTGCAGTAAATAGGCAGCTGCATGGAAGTCTGCTACAGGATGTGAGATAGACTAAAAAATATATGAGGAGCACTAGACTAAAGTCTCTAGACTCTAGACTAGTCTCTATATGCCTCAACACGTAAAGAGGACAATATAACGATTAACTTTCCATTATATATTTCATTTTAATTACTCTAGTTTTATTGTTGTTTTTTTCTTTTAATTAGCTAGTGAGAGAGAGAGAGCAACCAGACCAATAACATAATACAAACAAAACATTTTCTTTAAAAAATTAAAATATACTCAAAGTCACATGTAGACAGTTTAAAACCTTTCCTCACTTGGGTTTCATTATGGATTCTATTTGTCTTTTTGCTCTCCCTCTTTTTTTAAAGGGGCCACTGAAGTTACCATGTGTACTTTGCACCATCTGACAAAGGATGGAGAATCATGTGCCAAATGTGTTTACATTTTGTAAACTGGTTAATAAATGATTTCGATATTGTCATTTTAGTTATTGCCTGTATAGCTCCTGAAGCCCTCCAACAATAATCTGCATAGATCCTAAGTGCAGACTGTAACTGTGACACTGATTCTATTTATATATGTTTATACCTTTTATGTGTAGTCTTGTGGCTACTTGAGTAAATACAGCTGGTTTTTGAACCATATGTTCATTCCCCCTTTATATCTTTAATTTTTTTACAATAATATTTTTATTTTTATTTAATTAATTACATTTGTTCCATATCAAATACTTATATATACACATTTTCAATGTTATCTTGTGGCCAAAATAAATACAGTAGTACTATTTAAATATAGGGTAGTATAAATCAAACTCATATCCAGTGGCCGCCCTTCCAGCTCCATATTTCTAGGGCTTAATTGCCAGGCCTATACGCTTCCAGGGCTCAATAACCAGGATGCTGAGAGGGGTCCTGGAAACGTATAAGCCTGGCCATTAAGCGGCAAACACATGGGCCACCACTGCTCTCTCCAACTCCATGCTTCCAGGGCTTAATTGCTGGGCCTCCAACTTGGAAGCTGGTGGTGCAAAGGAACAATCTAAGCCAACACTTTTGCTTTTCAGCATTACTACACTGATATTTATTTACCCCTTTACAGTGAATATATATTTTCAATTTTATCTTGGATCAGAGTTCAAAATTACTATAAAAAAGAAAGAAAAAAGAAGAAGAGAAAAAAAAAGCTTTTGATGATACTTGAACCCTGGTCTGCATCATCACCACTGGGCTTTTCTTAACATATTATACATGGTGATACACAACATATCTAATAAATAGCTGCAACTGTAACAGCTCCTTCACCTACACGGTCTAATGGGGCACAGCTCATTTTGCATCCAGACAATCCAAGGACAAGTTATAAGTACTGTATATACTCGAGTATAAGCCCACCAGAGTATTAAACGAGGCACCTATTTTACCACAAAATACTGGGAAAACATAGTGACTCGAGTATAAGCCAAGGGTGGGAAATGTGCTGCCTTCTGTGTCCCCTTCTTGTGTGCCCTTTGTGCCCCTTTCTTGTGTCCCCCCTCTCTCTCCCCTGTGTCTCTTCCCCCTCTCCCTCCCCTGTGTCTCTTCCCCCCTCTCCCTCCCCTGTGTCTCTTACCCCCTTTACATCCCCCTCCCTTATCACACTCCTCAACCCCCCTCCTCAACCCCCGTCCTCAATAACCCCTCCTCAACACCAAGCCCCCATCCTCATCCTCAACCCCCATCCTCATCCTAAACACCCCTCCTCATCCTAAATCCCCCTCCTCACTTACCCCTCTAATTACCTCCCCCTCTCCCTTTTCCCTCACTTACCTTCTATCTGCAGCTGCTCCTCCGCTCCTCCTCGCTCCTTCCGGTTGTGTCTTGACCCGGCCAATGCTAATGGCGTGAGGCGCATGTGACGTCACGTCATTAGCATATGCCGGGTCCCGGCATATGCTAGTGACGTCACATGCGCGTCACATCATTAGCATTGCCCGGGTCAAGACACAGCCGGAAGGAGAGCGGAGGAGCTGAGGAGCAGCTGCAGATGGAAGGTAAGTGAGGGGAAAGGGAGAGGCGGAGGTAATTATAGGGGTAAAGTGAGGATGGGGGTTTTGGATGAGGGTTTAGGATGAGGATTGGGGAGTTGAGGATGGGGGGTTGAGGATGGGGGGGTTGAAGATGAGGATGGGGCTTTGAGGATGATAAGGGAGTGGGAGGGAAAGAGCCAGGGGGGGTAAAGAGAGCCACGGGGGGGGGGGGGGGGGGAAGAGAGACACAGGGGTGGTGACTCGAGTATAAGCCGAGGGGGCCCTTTTCAGTCTTAAAGAAAGGGCTGAAAAACTTGGCTTATACTCGAGTATATACGGTAGCTTAAAACCACTGACTTCTAACAGTTTAGCAGCAATTTTAAGAAGGGAAGCACATTTTCCATATGCTTTTCCACCCTTTATTTGATTGGGGAAGAGCACAAATTATAACTTCAAGATCCCTTTAATTTTTTTTTTTTTTTGAGGCATTAATTTGGATTGATGCAACTCTTAATATTGGTTATACCTCTGGAAACAATATATGAATGTGGATTGATTCGGATTTTCTATTCCCCAAGTGTTTATTCATTTTCGTCATTGAAGATAACTATTTTTTTATAATTCACCAATAATTCTTGAAAATTAGACTTTAACCATCTATTTCTTAAATTGAATTGTTCTAAATTGGGGATAAATAGTATAAAATCCACTAAGAACACAAACATTTTTTCTAATAAATTTACATGGGTTGAGCAGTTTTTGAATGATAATGTCACCGTATTAAATATGTGTTTGAAAAAGCTTTGAAATGTAAACAGCTAGGTAATTTAATTAAACAAACCAAACTAAGTTGTTAATTTCAAAGACTACTTTTTTGTGTTTAAACAACAAAAGGGCATTTGATGTTTGCCGTTACAATGATAAGGTCAGGCAGAATCCTCATTTGGACAGGTATTTACACATCATTTGCGCTGTTACTGCATGACAAATTTTAATTAAAAAATGAATTTAACTATATACACAATAGTATATTTCCTGTTGAAAGGATAAACATAATTGATATGGCTTTGTAAGGCCATATATAATTAACATATAATTAAAGGACTACTGTATATATGCGTGTATGTCTGTAGGGCAGTATTTCTGGATTGCTACCTTGTCATGGTGAAGAGGTCTGTGTACCTCAATGAAGCTGTGAGCTATACAATTTAGGGTCACCCATGATGTGCAGGTCATAGTAGAGAGGTCAGACAAAGTGTGGTCCACTGAAGAAAGAACTAGCAACATGCTGCAATATGCTGCTGAAATGTAGTCCCTAATAGGCTATGACACTACAGGGCAGATTCAGCCCTACAAAGTCTGTCTGCAGACCAATGTAGGAACTATTTGTTTGATTTTAGGCAGTAAAAATAGAGCTTATAAATATTTCTTAATAAAATAAAGTAGATGAAAGTAAATAGATACATAGTTACATTATAAATTGAGTAAAATCCAGAACACTTCCAAGTCTCTTTAAAGGACTGCTGTTGAAATTAAAGTATGTGCATATTTAAACTTGATTTATAATGTTTAAAGCTTGCAATGCTCGTAGCAACAGACAGGAACCTATAAAGGTAAGAGCTTTAACATATAACTACAAGCATTACAAAGTTTAAGCATTATAAATACAATATACATATAGTCCTTCAAAATACATACTAGATGATAGAATCAGTTTGATAAATTACATTTCGTCAGCAACAATTTAGCACAATCACACACAGAGTGGCCCATTGTTTTCACTTTAAGCTGTGATACAGGCTGCCATGTTCTGTTCTGCATGGAGTTTTCCATGTATAGAAAACAATGAACAGACTGCAGAGTGAAACACTGAGTGAATTATTGCTAACATTTCCTAGTTTTATTTACCATTACCATTAAAATATATTATTAGTTTTAGTGATTTGTATTAAAACAGAATATATTAGTTAACTGCCGCAGATTTCAAGCTTGGAAGACCTGAGGCATGATACTGTCATTGTCTGAATGCAAACTGTATCTGCAATTAACCCAAATGACGTACTGTATCATGTGCCCTAATATGTTATTCACTAGGGGCCTCATTCTATTATCGGCCGCAAGCTTTCCGGCTATTCTATTCCCCTCCGGCCGGGGATTCCGGCAGGCTTGCGGTCGGTGCCTTGCTATCTCTTGCGGCCGCTCGCGCCGGAGGAAAGCCTTTGATCTAAAACGTCCGCAAGGAAATCGGCCGTAAGAAATTCCTATTTGCAATTCAATTGCTCCGGGAACCCTCTCTGCAAGGCTGAAAGCGAGCCGCAGCTTACTTGCAGGAAAAAGGTCCCACTAGCACTAATTAAGCACATAAAATAGCCCAAATAAAGCCATCCTGCACTTTGCAGAGTCTATAAAGTGATATTCGGTGTTAGGAAAAATAGCACATAATTACCCTATACTCAAATCCGTAAAATAATTTTTTTTTAATATACGTAAAATATACATGTAAAAAGTCCAGAGGGCTTGGAGCACCTCAGACCCGCCCACGCCGCAGCCGGAAAATAAACAGTTAATTTGAACTCGGGTTTGGGCTGATGTGCAAGCTTGAGAGTGGGTTACTTTTAATCCTCATGTCCCCCAATATGATCCCTAGCATTTACAGAGCTGTACAGTGCAGGCTTGAATTTATTTTTGCGTTTTTAGATTTCAGAGCTTACGGCCGGTTTCAAGATATGCGGCCGGCCGTAAGAGGAGATCCTTGCGGGGCCGTATAATTGAATTGCGAGTTAACAGAACCCCCGCAAGGAATCGCAGCCTTACGGCCGATTTACGGCCGATAATAGAATGAGGCCCTATATAAATAACTGAAAATAGCTTAAACTATTGAATGACGCGGAGGCTGCAAAGGCTCCCTGGGTCAGCCCGTAGCGTCGTGTGACCCAGCGGAGCCTGTGAGGCTATCAGCCAATCAGGTGCGTCGGGGGCGTGTCGGAAGCCCGTTTTGCGCCGTTGAGCACAGCAGCGCGGTCTCCCGACTGGAATGGACGGAGGTCTGAGGTCCTGCAGCCAAAACTAAAAGTAGGAAGGTTTAAATACTGAGATTCCACCCCAGCTTACCAGCACATAAGGGGATATACTTGTTGAGGCTATTCTTGCTTGTTTTGTTTTCTTCCTCCGTTTTGTGTCTTTGTGTGTCTTGTCTGTGCTGTGAGTGTGTTTTGTCTGTGTGTGTCCCTGTGGCTGTGTGTGCCTGGTGCTGCTGCTTGTTGTCCCCCCTGTTTGTCCCCCTGGTAGTCTTAGTATGGATCCAGAAGGCTTAGAGGCTTTGCTGGCTGAAGTTAGGACCCGTGCCCTAAGCCAAGGGGTCAGGTGGGTGCAGGACAGGCTGGGACCTCCCATGCCTTCTGCGCTTGGAGCTCAGCACATTGAACAGGAACAGCCTGCGGTGGCTGGTGTCCTAGCCAATTCTGATGCCTCCAGGGAAATTTTTTCCCATCCCACCACTGTAGGGCTACCAGACCCCCGTCCATCGGGCAGCAGAGACACAAGAGATGGGGGGGTTACAGGTCAGGGCGGCCGGGACCCCATACCCCCCAGGCAGGCGAGCGCCAGGACCACGGGCGGTGGGGGTGAGGGCCTAGCACTCCGGCCACCACCAGCCAACTTGCCTAAAGGTCCTAGGCCGCGACAAAGGTCGAGATACACCCCTCTAACACCCCGTAGGGGGGGTGCAGGGGGTAAGAGAAAAGCCGGGAGTCCAAAAAAGGCTCCTACAGGCCCTCACGGTGCCAAGCAGACGGTCCCTGGGGTTTCCCTCAATAACAGTGCTTCTGGTACTTTACAGGGACGCCCAATTGGCGGTGAGAGGAGCATGGCGATGACGAGAGAAAGAAGAGAAGGAGTGATCAGAGAGATGAATAGCCAAGACAGCATGGTCATGATTGATGACATGCCAGTGACAGCGGCAGTGGCGAGGCTAGGACGCCCCACTCGAGCTAAGAAGGCTACGAGCCGGTACAGTCCGCTACTATTCACGCACACACCGCTAAGACGTAGCAGAGTAGAGACTGAGGGCGAGACGGTTAGGCCACAGCGCAAAGGGTCTAAGACCGACCAACATCTGGATATTCCAACGCCCGAGGAAGTCTCAGGGGAACCCTTACAGGGGGTGGCGGAGGCAGTGCTAGCCTACTCCAGCCGCGCAGGCTTAGGTGACCAGGACCGTTCCTCAGATGAGGAAAGGGCGGTATGGGCACGGGCATGCAGGTCGCGGAGAGCTAGTGACTGTTCTTCTTGTACCCACAGATCCAGAAGGAGATCCAGGTCGAGAAGCAGGAGATCTTGTGGGTGCAGCTGTGCTTGCACTGGATCTGAGAGGAGGAGCCCGCCGAGGGCCAGACGGTCAGAGTCCCCGGAGCGTCAGGAGAGACGCAGGGATACTCCGTTGGCCGTATCTACTCCAAAGCTTCCAGAAGCAGGTGAGCGCTCAGATTTGAGCTGCGCAGCAGACAAGGGAGGGTTTATCGGGTCATTGAAGACTCTACTAGCTGCGGACAACATCGCGGTTAGCGAGCACGAAATGGGAGCTTGGATAGGGGGGTTAGCGAAGGGTGCATGGTCCCAGCCAGCAGCGGCAGTGGCACCAGCGAGCGCAAGCGAGGAGTTAGCTAGCATGCGCGCGCCCGAGCCGGTAGTCAATGCGATTGCAGCAATAGGTAGTACCAATGCAGGAGTTACCGACACAGCCATGAGACCTATAGTCTTATGCTCGTTGGATAACTTAGGTGCACACCTTACCCAGGAGGTTAAGGAAAAGGTCTGGAGGAGGGAATTTATAGAGTTGTTTTCCCTTCTCCCTATGTCTAGGCAAACAGATTTGGCCGAGAGGGGCCCCAGGGAGGGGGAAGAGCGGCGGAAATTATTTGCTAGGCTACCTAGGACGTTCGATACATGGCTGCAAGCATTTTCAATCTGGGCTTGCGTACTGTGTGAGAGGCACCCCGAACAGAGTTCGGGATTATTCGTTTACATAGACGAAATTCGGAATGCTCACAAGGTCTATGGGGGTACAGCCTGTTGGCAGTACGATGAGGAATTCCGGCAATACTTGGCCTCAAGGCCAAGCATGGCGTGGAGTGACAAAGCAGTGGCGTATTGGCTAAACATCATGACACCCATGAGAGTCACGACGCCCTTTCGGAGCGGGGCCGGTGGAGCTAAGGGCCCCACCCACGCCTCAGGAGCAGGCCTTAAGACCTGTTTTGCGTATAACGAGGGGGTCTGTAGATGGGCCCCTAATTGCAGGTTTAAGCACGCATGCTCGAATTGTGGAAGTGAACACCCCCTGTCTAGATGCGGTAGACCAAAAGAGGGAGGCAGGGGCGAACATCCTGCAAAGGGGCAGGACGCCCATACGCCTCCCCGCCATGCTGCCGTGGCTAAAACGCTACGGTAAATTGGCAGGCACCGCCGAAGCGGCGCACCTGTTGGAGGACGGTTTCCGAGAAGGATTCCGGATTCCATGCGGGGTCGGCATTCAAGGTTTTCTTGTTCCAAACCTGAAGTCGGCCAGGGATTTCCCAGGGGTAGCTCAAGCTAAGGTGCTTAATGAGGTAAAATTGGGGAGGATGGCAGGGCCATTTGCGGCCCCGCCCATCCTGGGTTTAGTCGTGTCTCCACTTGGGGTGGTCCCCAAGAAGGAGAAGGGTAAATTTAGGTTGATTCAGCATCTCTCCTACCCCAGAGGTCGTTGGGTAAACGATGGCATCTCAAAAGACCAGGCTACTGTGTCTTATGAGTCATTTCACCGGGCGGTCGACCTGGTGAGGAGGGAGGGCCATGGGGCCCTTATGGCAAAAGTGGACATTGAGGCAGCATTCAGATTGCTCCCCGTACACCCGTCAAGCCATCGGTTGCTGGGGTGCTTCGTAGACGGAAGTTACTTCGTTGATTTATGTTTACCCATGGGATGCTCGATATCCTGTGCTTACTTCGAGGCCTTCAGCAAATTTTTACAATGGGTCGTGAGCATCGAGGCGGGGTACAAGAGTATTACCCATTACCTGGATGATTTCCTTTTCGTTGGCCCAGCAGGAAACGACGCTTGCCGTTTCATGCTGGATGTGTTCACCGAAATCTGTACAGAGTTCGGGGTACCGCTGGCCCATGAAAAGACGGAGGGCCCTACGGAACAATTGACTTTTCTAGGGATTCGGATTGACTCCTGCTAAATGGAGTGCAGTCTTCCCTTAGAGAAGGTGGTGGACATGCAAGCGGAGATTAAGGCGCTACTGGGCGCGTGGAGGGTAACCCTGCGGCGGTTGCAATCAATATTGGGGAAGTTGAACTTCGCATGCAGAATTATCCCCATGGGGCGGATATTCTGTAGACGGATGTCACTGGCTACTACAGGGATTGCGAAGCCGCATCATTTCCTAACAGTCTCTAGGGTTATGCGTGATGATGCGAGGGTGTGGGCGGTGTTCCTCGCCGATTTTAATGGGCGGGTGCTCCTTCAAAAGGAGGGCGCCACCAGCGCAGAGCTAGATCTCCACACCGATGGGTCCGGACCGATGGGCTGTGGGGCTTATCTCCAAGGGAGATGGTGCGCTGCGGCGTGGCCGGAGGAATGGGAAGAGGCGGGTTTAATGCAGAACCCTACATTCCTTGAGCTGTTCCCTATGGTGGTAGCAGTTCACTTATGGGGTGCCTGTTTCAGGGACAGGCGAGTCATTTTCCATTCGGCTAATAAAGGGTTGGTGGAGGCCGTGAACAACATCACGGCAGCATCCGTACCGGTGATAAGATTGCTCCGGCATCTTGTGCTATGTTGTCTTCGCTTGAACATATGGTTTCAGGCAAGACATGTGACAGTAGTGGAAAACGGAATTGCTTACGCCCTCTCTCGGTTTCAGGAGGACCGCTTCAGGGCGCTGGCTCCTTATGCGAACGCCCTGGGGGAGCACATCCCCGAGGAGCTTTGGGAGATTGGAGCTGTCAGGTAACGAGACTCGTGAGACAGTCTGTTGCCCCAGCGACTTGGACCGCTTATAGACGTGTGTGGGCAAAATGGGATAGTCTAGTGGCACTGGCAGGTGGTGCCACGACGGAAGAGAAGAGCATAGGGATCCTGCTTTGGTACCTGCTGCGGTGCGCCGAGCAAGGCGAATCAAGAACCGTAGTAGGGAGACAGGTCACGGCGCTTGCTTTTATGTTTAAGCTTGCTGGGCAGAGGGACCTTACAAAGGAGTTTCTAGTGCGCAAGGTGGTGCGCGGAATGTTCAGCGGGTCGCAAAGGCCGGATAGTAGGCGGCCAATAACATTTGCGCTGTTGCTGAGATTGGCTCAGGAGTTGGTGGTGGTTTGCAGGAACCCCTTTGAATCCCTACTTTTCCGAACGGCTTTTTCCCTGGCGTTCTTCGGAGCGTTTAGGATAGGGGAGTTAGTCGCGAACAGTAGACACGGTTCGGGGGGGACTGCAATTGGTGGATACCTGCCTCAGGGAAGGTATGGTGGTATTGTGGTTGCGGAGGTCAAAGACCGACCAAGTGGGTAAAGGAAGAGAAGTTGTTCTGCATCAGGTTGGCACGGAGTGTTGCCCATATGCATGTGTAATGGAGTACCTTAAGCAGCGACCGGCGGGACGGTGTTCGCTGCTGGTACACGCCGATGGAACGGCACTGTCAAAGTATCAATTTAAAAAAGTTTTAAAAAGCGCACTGCATCGGCTCGGTTTTAAGCAGTCCGACTTCGGAACACACTCTTTTCGGATTGGAGCTGCCACAGAAGCGGCTAGGTTGGGGTTGCCCGACGCGACAGTGAAGCGCATCGGGAGGTGGGACTCAGAACGTTTTCGGTCCTATGTAAGGCCAAATGCAGTGGTATAATGGTGTTGCTTTCTACTTTCAGGGGAACAGAAGCAACTATGGATTGTGGGCCATTCATACGTGTACTGGGCCCACAGGTTAGCCGCAGTTACCGAAGAAAAGGCACAACTGGGCTTTCCTGTTACGGACTTGCGCGTACGGTGGTGTGGCATTCGGGGTCTGCTCGACGGTCTCCTGGAAACTTACGCGCAGCGTTACGGTCAGCCCAGCGTGATAATAACTCATGCCGGCGGGAATGATTTGGGGACAGTTCCCATGAGACGGATGCTGAAAGTGATGAGACGAGACATTGAGAAGTGGGTGAAGAAGTTCCCTGGCACGTTCCTTATCTGGTCCGAGATGATTAAGAGAAGATCGTGGCGTAACGCACGCGATCCAGTATGTTTGGACAAGGCTAGACAGAAGATCAACCAGCAGATTGCGAGTTTTGTGAGGAAACATGGTTTCGTTGCCATCCGGTATAAAGAGTTCGAACCGGTTGGTGCTGATGATTTTTTCGCGAAAGATAAGGTTCATCTTACGGAAATAGGGTACGAGTTGATGATGTTGGAGTTTAGGGAGAGTGTTTTGCGGGCCTTGGCTTTAATGTCCAGCAGGGGGGGATCGCAGCCTCGGGAGGCGTCCCTCGCATGCTCCGTGGCGGGAGGTGAGTTGCCCGGCCCACTGGCCTAAGGGGGCGATGGCCCCACCTCACAGGGCGTGCTTAAAGATAAGCATTGGGGCTTTGGGCAGGGCTCAAAGCGTGAGGTCACTGTTCGTGGCCGGGCTCCTCCCCCGGAAGGAAAGGACTAAATTAGTCATTTAAATAAGTTATGGTTGTTGTTTACATTGTTTCAAAATAAAGCTGTGGCCCGTTGTTTCTCCCAACTCAAGTTGTCGTGTCAGTTATTCCATTACCTAGCCTAAATGGATCATGCATGGGTCATGAATGACGCGGAGGCTGCACAGACTCCCTGGGTCAGCCCGTAGCGTCGCGTGACCCAGCGGAGCCTGTGAGGCTATCAGCCAATCAGGTGCGTCGGGGGCGTGTCGGAAGCCCGTTTCGCGCCGTTAAGCACAGCAGCGCGGTCTCCCGACTGGAATCCGACCCACCCACCCTGTATTTTGTTGTTAACAGATGTATATGGAGTATTCTTTAAAAATAAAATTTTTTATATAATATAAATAAGAAATATTGAAATTAATATATATTTTGGTTAAAGAATTCGGAGAAGTGGCTATTGTATGTTGTGTAATGTTAATTTATGACTTGGCGGTGGGAGGTGAGTTGCTCGGCCCACTGGCCTAAGGGGGCGATGGCCCCACCTCACAGGGCGTGCTTAAAGATAAGCATTGGGGCTTTGGGCAGGGCTCAAAGCGTGAGGTCACTGTTCGTGGCCGGGATCCTCCCCCGGAAGGAAAGGACTAAATTAGTCATTTAAATAAGTTATGGTTGTTGTTTACATTGTTTCAAAATAAAGCTGTGGCCCGTTGTTTCTCCCAACTCAAGTTGTCGTGTCAGTTATTCCATTACCTAGCCTAAATGGATCATGCATGGGTCATGGTATAAATTGTGTATTATTCTAGGTTAACTCAAAACTATTAATATCATTGAAATTATAGGGCATGAACCGAGGAAATACACATTATAGAGCAATGCATATATACAAATGAAGTATTAGCTATAATTACAAGACTTCTATAGGAAGGTGCTGGTGAACCTCACCATCCTTCACACCTCATTATTATCAGGTAATGTTTTTTTGAATACAAAGAAATTTATAGCCTCCACAAGACTAGTACTTCATACACATTTTGCAAATTGAAACCACTGTTTGTCCTTTATATTATAGCACTAAGATGGACATTTATATTGTAAAAGAATGCAAACATTATCACTACTTTCTAACTACAACCAACATTATTATAGAATAACCTTGATAGCCTGCACTGGATAAGTCCTTTATTGGCTTGTTCCCAGAAAATGAACACTTCAGAAAAGCAACTCATCTAACAGACACGACGAGAAAACAGAGAATAAGGTCAGCCCATTCAAACATAAAAAGTTCAATTAGAGTTTGAAGACCGTTGGATATAAATAGTCAAAAGGCTGTGGAGTTTTGAGTAACCTCACCTGTATTCACATAGTATTAAACCTGTCTTGGGATTATTTAGGAGAGGCTTGGGAACCAATGGTCAATGGAATCTGCTTTACCTGAACAAGTACAACTGAAAAATATGGACAATCTTCCTATGTATTACAAAAGCCACTTATTTACAGCAAAATATTGTTGGATGTATAGGAAAATTCTTTGATGCTAAATTGTACTTTTTCAAAAACATATAGGACTTTCCTTGGGCAGAAATTACAGAGAAAATGTTTTTATAGTTCTGTAACAACATCGATTTATATAAAGCTTTTTCCTCTAGTTACAACCAAAGAGCTTTAGTAGATCATCTAGGAAGAATTTCTCCGTTTTTCCTCTAAAACATTGGTTTCCAGTCATTTTGATGCAGTTTGCGATAAACAGCTACAGACATTTTGTGACATTCAGACATTAGTTAGTCACGTAATGACCATCACAGCACCACAACCAAATTACTTTTACACCAATTTCATTTTTTTTACGGGGTGTATACAAGTAGAGGTCAAGTGTTGGAGAAATACTTGGATTTCAAACCTACAATAACACAACACTGGGATGGAGAGGTTCTCCAAGTTCTTTTTCACTTCTCACTTTTGTATATATAAGACTCTACATCTTAAAGTCTTCAATACATTTTCTGCAACTAAAGCAAATGATCTATTTAAGGAGTTTTTAGTGATTATCCCTCTTTCTCTTTGAGTGACAGCAAATAAGGGTTTAGATGTTATAAAAGGTGGCATGTTGGAAAGATGCTCTTCAATCATGTTATCAATATGTTATTAGATTTAATAGATCAAGGTGATATGCAGCACTTTGCCCTTTAGTACATAAGGTCGGAAGTCTTAAGGGCCAGCACAGGCCCCAGGACCAACTGCTGAGAAATACAGTACATTCATCCTTATTATCCCTCTTTTGAATGTCAGATCTTCCTTGCTCAAAGCAAAACCCCTCTCATGTTATGCCTCACAGATGCTCCTCTTCTATGATATCAAAATCCCACCTTTAAGGATAAAACCCTGTTTTCCCCTCTGACACGTCCAACCTTCTCTGGTTCCTTTTTTTTGTTTTCTCTAAAAGTCTACGAAAAAAATAGTAGCCTGAAGTATTAGTTCAACAGAACATATATCTGCATGGGGCAATCTACATTTATCAAAAGACATATAAGTTTCCTGGCTTATGATTGCATCTGATAGAGGAAAATCAGTAATGTATGAAAAAAAAATTAGCATGAAAAAAATACAAGAATAAAAATTTAAACACTTACATTGAATTTAGCAAAATTGCTGACAGTTTAAAACTAGAGTTAACACCATCTTGAAACCCAGGCAAAAATAGCATAACATTCATAATTTGTTTTGGCCAATCAGAATTAGGTCCAGGCAGCTGAAGTCTCTCTACCAAAAATGTCAAACTCTTTACCTGTACCTGGTGTGTACTTCTTTATGTAAGCTCCCTGTGGGTGTGCAAAGCTGGATTTTTGTTTCCTGCCTATCAGTAAGTACACTGAACATTTCTATATTTTTCTGATAATTACTGTCTGTTTCTTACCAAACATTTGAAACCCAGGAAACGTATATATACATTTAAGTGTGTGTATCACTAAAATGAATTAGTCCTTCTTTTACCCTTTGAAATGTTGACAGCCCTAAAAAGTGCAAGCTCAAGTTCTACATCAGCTTGCTTTTCCTCATGAATGACCAATCAGTAGATTTACATTACATTTCATTGTACATAAAAACCTAATATTAACTAATTCATATAAAACCATTACATACTATTCAAATTAAGTGAAGTAAAACATAAAAATGTTTAACGGTATAATATGCCCATTACTGATGTATTTAATGTCTTGTGAGCAATGAAGATAGTCTGGACCTAATTTTTTAATGCTGAGAAGAGAATTCGCATCAATAATGGCTCTACATAAGAGGTAAACTCTTTTTACTAAAAGTATGTTTTGAAATTGCATTATCTCACAAAAATGGCCAAATATATATCCTTCTAAAGGCACTGAACATACTAAACAATATGCAAAAAACTCAGTTGGAAATGTACTGTTTTCAGTGAATGGGGCGAAATGCGTTGTAGCCACCTCAGTCGCACCGAACCATCTAGATTGTAAACACTTTTCAATGTGCAATCTAGAACCAACATTTAAAGTTAAACTGATTATTTAAAATCAACAAAAATGTTTGCTATGCAATTCCCTGAACATAATGGTACAAAATGTTTGGGACAGATTGTGGTGATGCTTTTTATGATAATTTATTTTCTTTTACCTAAAGTGAATGTGTTCAAGCAATGAAAAGAGACTTGATTGCTTCATTCAGCAAGATTCCAAAATACTTACTAAAATTACCTATATTTATCCAGTCAAATCACATTCAGTTCTAAATATAGTGTGAAGCTTGTTCTTCACATGGCGTACAGAGTGTAAAGTAAAAAAAAAAATAACTGTGGGTTTCTCTTTCCAATGTTATGTAAAAATGAAAACCTTAAAAGCATTCATTTTCAGAGAGAAGTATATAGAATTAAAGGAACACAGTAGAAGTTCTGTATATGGTATAATTTAAAACTATAGGTAATAAGTAACAAGTACTTTATTAGCTCAATGTTATTAAAAATAATTACATTTTCTTACAAAAAAATTATATCAGCATTTGCAATTGTTACATTTCAATCAGTCTTTCTGATCCATCCATTCACCAAGCATGGTATGGTCATGTCCGGATTACCCATTAGGCCAAGTAGGCAGCAGCCTAGGGGCGCTTCACTGTGATGGGCACCACTTCCTGGCTTAAAAAAATACCTAAATGCTGCAGTTCATAGACTGGCTCCTAGGGGGTAAACACCTAGAACAAGAGAGTTGCAACAGGAAAAGGAATTTACATACTCAGAAAAGGCAAAAATGGGTGCGTGCATACCTTGCGTACTCACTCACAGGGGCTCCTCTACTTCACTGCCTAGGGGCTCTAAAAAGGTAGATCCGGCCCTGGGTATGGTATGTCATTCTAATGGGGGATTATTGCCAATGCTTCCTAATTATCATCTGGGGACCTAGCTGTATTGGTTTCATTGTAAAGCCATATACATAGGAAGAGACAGAGCATGTGCATACATACTTAGTCTAATCTGCCTTAGGGACTGCACATGCTCAGTCTTTTCAAATCCCTACGACTGAAAACCTCCAGTTATTGGGATTTGACAAGACTGAGCATTATTATGAGCATTAGTGGCAGTAATCACCAATCAGTATAAATTCCTGTAAAAAAAGATTGCAACAACAAAACCACATTTTCCTAATTCTTTAACATGCTGATTTAAGATACCTAATAAGAGCATAATAAGGTCCTTTAAGGACCTCTGTTGCATAAGAGACATTTTGGGATCTATGGAGTACTTACATGTTAGATATGCATGCCATGGAGGTCCTTCCAAGACCTCCATGGCACTCACACTTGCACTTTACATTGCCTGCACAAAAGATTGGAATGGGGTGCTAAATCTTTGAAAAAGTGCATAAATAAGAGGTTTATTAACCAGGAGTTTGAGGGGGGCCTTGTCTCACATACTACACCTTCATAAATCCAGACACCCACCTTAGTGCACATGCGTTATTCCCACTCTCCTCTCTTTCTGTTTTCACTCTCCCTGGTCCTCTAATCACAATAGGATGACGTAGCTAAATATGTCACACTATAAGCTACTATGTACAGAGAGAAGGCTTCCACCACAATAATAGGTTAGCAAAGTATATTGTACTTAAAGGACCAGCGTGGTCATTTCTTTCTATATTTTACTATATTTTATTTTGAATAACTAATATTGATAATGGCGAGATGTTTTAGAAAGCAAAATAAATAAACAAACACAAGATTTACATTTTGGAGCTTTTATATGCAATTACGGTATTCTTTACTGTGTGGCTCTATCTTTGCCTTAGTCCTTGCTTCTGCTCGTTACTTTCTTAGGAGGTTATGTCTTTGTAATATAATGAGCTTAACTGTATTGCTGTTGAGAGCATTGGTAGATGTAACTGCCACACTTCCATTGTGCAGACTTTCCGTCTCATCTCAGGGATTGTCTCAAGATTATTCAATGCAGAAATTAGATAGAGGGTAAAGAAGGAGAAGATGTCTTGATGCCATAAACACTGGGTTTTCTGTAAAAATATGACTTAACCTTAACATTTATACCTAATTATTCACTACTGTATGAATCCATTTTTATTTATCTGCTGATTCTGTCTTTTAATTTCTTAGGAAAGTGTGTCCTTGTAAACTAATTACATGAAATCTAACTGTAGATAGCATCGTAGAAACTACCTGGGGATCCAAAATCTCCTTCCACATCAGGAAGAACAACAAGAAAATGGCATCTCCCAACACAACATAATTGCATACAAAAGGCAATATATTAGAGACTGTATTATTTTATTCTCCATTGAAAAAACACTTTGCATCTTTTTGTATGAGTGCAGTTTTTTCTATTTTAAATATATGACCACAGTGGTCCTTTAAAAAAAATGTTTTAGCTATAAATATAGATGCTTCTTGAAAATGCACATCAACTTTGTTTTTTGCCGATATATATCTTGACATGAAAACTCGAAATAATTACAAATTAACTTTGTTTAGACTATGATTTAAAACATCAGCACAAAAGATTAAATTAAATTATATAAAATTACATAGGGAAAAAACAAGAGTTTAGAATAAAATGAGCCAGCATTTATATTCATGCATAGTAATTAAGTTTATATTTGGCATTTCACACATATACAGATGTGAGGTGGAACAAATTAAAGATACAGCTGGGAATTCCTCATATTGACTGTATCTTAGAGATGAAAACTTACTATGCAAAGTTAACACTCCATTGTATACAGTAGTAGGTGTTCCTTCTGGATCAGTACCTTGTTATGGTGAAGGGGCTTGTGTACCTCAATGAAGATGTGAGCTATACCGTGTATGGTCACCCATGGTAGGTCATAGCAGAGAGGTCAGACAAATCGTGGTCCACTGGAGAAGGAACTGGCATCCCACTCCAGTATCTTTGCAAGAAAACTTTATGGATGAGCACAACCAGCCACAAAATATGCCTGGCATGCTGCGGTCTATAGGGTCAAGGACACAAATAAACAACAATGATTTCTTTACATAGGAAAGACTTAAAAAAAAATGGAAAACTAAGATGGTGAAATAATTACACTGCTGTGCAATATGTACTTTGTCATATGAAAGGAGCATTATACAGTACAAATAAACAGAGTCTACCAAAAAAAGCATAATTAAGCAAAAAGAGTAATACATCTATTTTTTTATTAGAAAAAAATAAATGTTGAGATCTCTATTGGACCCTGGAGGAAGCCATGGTGGAAGTTGTGTGTGAGAGGGGCATTTTCATTTCTGGAGAACTGTGGTTGCATCTATTGATGCAACTTCTTGCTTCTGGGCCAGTGAGGATGAAGTAAAATAAAGACTTTAATTTAACTATTATATGCATTATTCTTTAACAAAAAAGCATTGCTTTTTCTGTTACTACAAGTGTGAGATGGCCTTTAATTACATGGTAGCCTCCAACAACATAGCAGTGAAATATTCCATTCCTTTATGTCAGCACTTTCATTAGGAATAATGGAAATCAATCTGCAATGTTGAGAAATGTTCTAACAAAACAAACCAGTAAACAATAATTAGATATAATAACTGATATATTGAGGGCTTTTTACTTTCCCATTTCCCATCAACAATTCTAGCTCTTCAACATAGAGTAGTGTGCGTATGGAATAATATAATCATTTTAAGGTAATTTTGTATTTTTTCATCCACATCCAACCACCATTAAACCTAAGCAAAGCTAATTTATGTTCAAGTACACATCAGCTTTTATAAAGAGCTTCACAGACATCCAGAAGTACAATAGCTAAAAGGAAATCAATAACCGTTCATCAGTCTGAACTTAACACTGGTTAATACAAATGGATAGCCTAAAAATCTTGTAAATATTGTATATTTTACAAAAGAAGAAATACATTTATTGCTATTACATTTGTAAAAAGGGATCATTCCATTCACATTGAATATTATATAAGAAAGAAAGGGAGCCCGGTTTGGTAAAGAGATTGAGCCACATTCAATTGGAAGCCTGCAACTCGATCGCAGACAGCCGAATGCCTCCCGTTCGTCTCCGATTGTGATGCTATTCAATTGCTCAAGCCCGCAAGTTACTGGCCCAAAGCCGAAACCGTAAACCATGCACTGGTTTGGACCAGTTCAGGGCGGGAACATGATCAATTAAGCAAGCCCTTAACCTCCCAGTTCGAATCAGCCAATAGAAAATGAGACTGTCATTATTACGGCAGTAAAACATGGAGGGTACATGTCAATCAATTAGGTTCGGGGGTCCGATATGAGATCAGACTCAAACCCACAAAATAAAGAATTATGAAAATGAATGACAATACTGTTATAGTCCACGTGGGTGGCCTGATATGTATTAACTTATTGATACCCAAGATCGATTTAACTCCGAAATGAAACATAAAAATAAATATAATTTCTAGCCGATTTGTGAGCTTGAGACTGTTGTGCAATTAAGTCTGTCTGTCATCGCTTTCCCCTTTATTTACAGTGCAGTAGTGAATTTTATTTGAATTTACAGTGCTACGAATAGGTGTTTAACCCCCTTGCGGGTCCTCTCTAGCACTCGTAGGATTTTCTCCTTCATTTGCCATTTACGGGTGTGAAAACATTTGCTGGCTTGGGGAAATTGAGCAATTGAATAGCGATTTGCGATTTTAGCCGAAAGTGAAAGACCAAAGGCTTCTGGAGGCTGTAAGTTACAGGTTTAACCATTGCAAGATTTTCAAGGCCATAACTAGTAACCTGTTTGGAGCCCGCAAAAAGACGCTAATTGAATAGCAAATTAACTTGTGACCTCACTTATGTACTACCGGATCGAGCAAAACCTAAATTGAATATGGCTCATTGCCTTTGGCCTGGTAATGGAGTACACCTCAATGGCAAAACTGCTAGATCAGGGGTGGGGAACCTTTTTTCTACCAAGAGCTATTAGGATATTTATAACATAATTTGCGGGCCATAAAAAATTGTCAATTTTGTAGGATATTACACCACTTAAGTTTTAATAACTATCCAGTGTTAACACTTTTGCAACATGTGCACTCCCAGCCTGCCTGGCACTGACTTTCCTCTGAGTCACCGCAATACAGGCAGACGGGCCGCAGGCAGCAGACAAGAAGCATATGTGTCTGTCCCTCAATGTACTCGTATGTATCCTGTCTGTCCCATAATGGACTTTCATTCCTTGTCCCTCAAAATGTACGTTATTATTATGATTAACTTAATTTATGTTGCTATGAAAAAAGCTCCTAGATTTATTAAATTTCGAATCCCCCCTGAGGTTGCCTTGCCAGGACCAGACTAAATTTTGCGGTTCCCCACCCTTGTGCTATAGCTTCAGGAGAAATTAAACTTTGCTTCCCTACTATGGTGACAGTAACCACTGGGACATGGAAATATATGGCTCACAAAGCCATCTGGATTACTCCTACACTGCATTGTATCGATCTATGGTGGGTTCACTCGGGAGGGTACAAAACAGGTGAGAGTGTACTGAAGGGGTCAAAGGACCATTGTACAATGAAACTATATACAGTATAAAGTTTTTAGACTCAAATCTAGTTTTCAATTACACTTCTGGAGTCCCGTGGTTACATCTTTTGATGCAACCTGCCTGCTTCTGGGTTTATGAAGGAAAAGGGGTGTGGTGTCTATTTCAATCTTAGCCAATTATCTAACAAAGCTTTTGACCTGTCCTATTTTCCTCCACTGATAGCCAACAAAATACAAACCCATAGTCAGCGATTGATGTAGCAAATACATAATGGAATCGTTTACTCAAGCACAATTCTCAAAACGTTTTTTTTCCAAAAGATAGTTTTATACCTACAGCGTATATAGTTGTTAATGTTGTTAGTTTGGTTCATACTTGACAAACAAATGCATTTTTTTCATATGCGGTACCTGAGTCCATAAAAGGGCCTAACAAAATGGTAACTGGCTGCAGGGAAGAAACTAATTGATAACAGTAGTGTAGATAATAAGGATACACATTCAGGAGTACAGTTGGGCATTATTTGAGTTTTAGCGATATATTATTGACTGTGTATTGTTAAAAAAGGGCATTCTCTCCCACTTCAGAAAACAGTCTGGGAGCTGAATGTGAAGTACCTGATGGCAGTGTTTGCTCACTGGGCCACCTGATGCCCACCACTGCAGAGACCAGGCTAGGGGCCGAATGGGAAATGCCTAATGGCAGCATTTGCCTACTGGGCTACCTGTTGCCCACCACTGCAGAGGCCAGGCTAGGGGCTGAATAGGAAATGCCTAATGGCAGCAGTTGCCCCCTGGGACGCCTGTTGCCCACCACTGCAGAGACCAGGCTGGGGCCGAATGCAAAGTGCCTAATAGCAGCATTTGCCCACTGGGCCGCCTGTTGCCCACCACTGAAGAGACTAGGCTAGGGGCTGAATAGGAAATGCCTAATGGAAGCAGTTGCCTACTGGGCTACCTGTTGCCCACCACTGCAGAGACCAGGCTAGGGGTCGAATGGGAAATGCCTAATGGCAGCATTTGCCTACTGGGCTACCTGTTGCCCACCACTGCAGAGGCCAGGCTAGGGGCTGAATAGGAAATGCCTAATGGCAGCAGTTGCCCCCTGGGACGCCTGTTGCCCACCACTGCAGAGACCAGGCTGGGGCCGAATGCAAAGTGCCTAATAGCAGCATTTGCCCACTGGGCCGCCTGTTGCCCACCACTGCAGAGACTAGGCTAGGGGCTGTGTAGCGGAACCCATCCCTGTTTTACCCTGTTTTATGATTATTTAATTCTTGGTTAAAATATGATCCTACAATATGTTTGCTGTTTGATGCTCTGCAGAATATTAGCCAGACTTTTGCAGACCTAGGCTAATAGATAATCCTATTACAGAGATTCAAGAGATAAGAAAGTTGTAAAGGATCCTTGCATTTGACAAAGTGTTTTAATTCTCTGATAAGAACAAAGAGGTGTAATTGAATCAATGTCTGATTGTATCAAAGTTGCCAGGGAGGTGTGACCCCCCTATTGTTCTCTTTATGTGTATTGTGCAGCATGTGTATTGCCTGTGGGAAGAGATGTATAAATATTTCTGCAATAACAAAATAAAGTCAGTATTCATTTGACTCCCAAATTGTGTGTCGTCCAATATGGGAGGTCGGGAATGGTGAAACTGTAGTGCCTCGTGGGTATTTTATCGTATACCAGCGGAGATTTTGGACTGCGGGTCCCAGCTCCTTTACATTTGTTGGCAAGTGGTGGAATTGTTCCCACGGTCAGAAGGACAGCTACAGGAGACACCATTCCGTGGAGTACAGATTGAGGGCAACGCTAGTATCCGTACAGCGCCCCTGGCTACAGCAGGATGGAACCGGCTAGTTTTCGGACAGCGTTCCATGATGAGGATGAGAAGGAGGCCGCAGACTACAGGGAAACAGACAGAAAGGAACTCATGGTTACAGTACCTCGTATTACCCCACAGAATGAGTTTGGAAGAGAACTCCAAAGCAGACTGGCCTTTTTCCCAGATACGCTTCCCATAAAAACCTTGGAATGGTTAATGACAGATGTCCACAAATGCATAATGGAAAAGATGCGGGCACGGGAGCGGTCCATCTTGGGAGCTGCTAACCCACCTCCCACCATTAACCCCGCCCCAGCACTGCGTCCGGGTGGTGGGAACTACCAAACCCCTCCACGGTACATCAGGTGCCACACGTGTAACCAGCAGGGCCACATGCAGAGAGACTGTCGCAGAAACAGAAACCGCTCCACGTGGAATACTCCAACTAATTCCACCCCCCAGCGGCAGTGTGAACCCCAGGGGGCAGAAGGTGTCGTCCTTTCCCCCCAGCGGCAGTGTGAACCCCAGGGGGCAGAAGGTGTCGTCCTTTCCCCCCAGCGGCAGTGTGAACCCCAGGGGGCAGAAGGTGTCGTCCTTCCCCCTCAGCGGCAGTGTGAACCCCAGGGGGCAGAAGGTGTCGTCCTTTCCCCCCAGCGGCAGTGTGAACCCCAGGGGGCAGAAGGTGCCGTCCTTTCCCCCCAGCGGCAGTGTGAACCCCAGGGGGCAGAAGGTGTCGTCCTTCCCCCTCAGCGGCAGTGTGAACCCCAGGGGGCAGAAGGTGTCGTCCTTTCCCCCCAGCGGCAGTGTGAACCCCAGGGGGCAGAAGGTGTCGTCCTTTCCCCCCAGCGGCAGTGTGAACCCCAGGGGGCAGAAGGTGTCGTCCTTCCCCCCCAGCGGCAGTGTGAACCCCAGGGGGCAGAAGGTGTCGTCCTTTCCCCCCAGCGGCAGTGTGAACCCCAGGGGGCAGAAGGTGTCGTCCTTCCCCCTCAGCGGCAGTGTGAACCCCAGGGGGCAGAAGGTGTCGTCCTTCCCCCCCAGCGACAGTTTACACAAACCAGGGGAGACACCAATCTCCCAGACGGCGCAGATGGGACCGTGGTCTCTGCGCCCACAGCTTGTCCAGATCCCCAACTACCGTCACTGGGACAACCGGAGGAGGGGGTAAGTACAAACTCCCCTCCCCAGCTAACTTCTAATGTGGCCCCAGGGTTAACAGAGGAAATGTTAACCCCCACTGACCCCCACGTTTCCCTGGCTATTGAGCCGCAATATGTCCCAAGTACCCCAGCAGAAGAGCTGACAGCGGGGCAGAGTGCAGTCGGCCTCTGCCCTCCCTTTGTCCCTGGTACAGAGCAGGAGGTCCTGCAGGTTATACCAGCAGAAGAGCTGGCATCAGGGCAAAGTGCCGCGGGCCTCTGCCCCTCAAGTCCCCTCAGCGTGTTGCACCATCACCCCAGCGAAATATCCAGGTGCCTGGTTAGACTTCCCCCCAAAGGGGAGATGTGTGACGAAGTGCCCTTCGCCACTTTGGCTTGGAGAGGACTGTTTGCCAGCCTCCTGCCCTGCGACTATGGCCCTGGTACATATTGCCCTTTGGAACCAGTGTTCGGCCATACCAGAGTGTAAGTCACTCATTCTGGCCCTTTACATACAGGGGGGTCATTCTGTACTTGCCCTGTGGGAGCGGTGATACCCCAGATAGCTATGCCATGGAGCCCATTCATATGATGAAAGACTATGGGAAAGACTTTAGCTACATGGCAATTGAACTGTGTGAAGAGGATCTGAGCGCTATTCGGTGGTTTTGTGCGCTCAGATCCCAGCTATCTGGGGATATGGGAAATGTGAATAAATGTGAATTGCAGTAATGCTGATGGGTTGTCAAACTAGAGAATTGACCAACAAATACTTTTGTCCGGACATCCCCAGGCCGATCCGTTGGGATCAGACCGTGTATGCCGGCTTATGGTCACGGGGGAGGTGTGTAGCGGAACCCATCCCTGTTTTACCCTGTTTTATGATTATTTAATTCTTGGTTAAAATATGATCCTACAATATGTTTGCTGTTTGATGCTCTGCAGAATATTAGCCAGACTTTTGCAGACCTAGGCTAATAGATAATCCTATTACAGAGATTCAAGAGATAAGAAAGTTGTAAAGGATCCTTGCATTTGACAAAGTGTTTTAATTCTCTGATAAGAACAAAGAGGTGTAATTGAATCAATGTCTGATTATATCAAAGTTGCCAGGGAGGTGTGACCCCCCTATTGTTCTCTTTATGTGTATTGTGCAGCATGTGTATTGCCTGTGGGAAGAGATGTATAAATATTTCTGCAATAACAAAATAAAGTCAGTATTCATTTGACTCCCAAATTGTGTGTCGTCCAATATGGGAGGTCGGGAATGGTGAAACTGTAGTGCCTCGTGGGTATTTTATCGTATACCAGCGGAGATTTTGGACTGCGGGTCCCAGCTCCGTTACAGGCTGAATAGGAAATGCCTAATGGAAGCAGTTGCCTACTGGGCTACCTGTTGCTCACCACTGCAGAGACCAGGCTAGGGGCCGATTAGGATGGGCCTAATGGCAGTGTTTGCCCACTGGGCTACCTGTTTCTTACCACTGCAAAGACCAGGCTAGGGGCTGAATGGAAGTGCCTAATAGCAGCGTTTGCCCACTGGACTGGACTACCTGTTGCCCACCACTGCTTTACAGTATGTACGTGGGTTGGTTTAGTCTGTTTGTGCAGAAATGCCTAGATTTACAGAAGAATTCTCAATAATGAAACATAAGAATCATCAACATGACATGTTTAGATCACCTACAAAATCATAAATGCCACTGTTTGTCCCCTCTGAAATACTGTACGTCTTGTGGTTAATATAATGTTGACAGTTTTTATTGTTCACTCCGAGCTGCTGAGTAGGAACTGGATCAGTGAGAAGGAAGCAGAACATGATGATTGATATCTGAGAGTTTCCACACCACGAGGCTCTCATATCTGCAGCTAAAAAATCAGGAATTTAATGCTCTTCAAAATAACAGGCCTGGTTATAAAATATCTGGAGGCTGCTGAGAATCTCTTTATAGAAACCTTGGTGTCTAAATGAAGCTGCCACTTAAGACATAAGGCCTCCATGTGCAAGGAAAGATCAGAAATCCTCCTCTTGGTCCCATTCCTGAGAATGACATGCTCGCAATTAATGAGTGAAATGCAATGACAGAAATAATGAGGCTGTGCTTCAGTGGGCTGCTAAGATCTCAGGTGTTAGATAACCCCTCATGTCAGCCAGTTCCAATCATCCGTCTCATTTCTATTATTCCTCTATGCATTCTTCTCGTTCTTCAGTCCTACTCATTAAATAGAGTTTCATCGACCCAGGCTTAATTCACAGGGATTCTATAATGCTTAAAGAACCACTGTAGTCTTATTTGTAGTGCATATTTTAACTATGCACTTTTAAAGAACTACACTTGAAAACACAGCATCTAATACAGTAATACAGCCTCTAATTAATTACCTTTTCACATATATAGTTGTGAGCATACGAGTTGTTGCTAACGCTTGCGGGCTCGCGTAGCGAGCCGGGGCCCTCGCAAAGGTGCTCCATGCCAGCAACTGCGACCCTCACAAACTTCACGTCATAACGCAAACAACATACAAGACACGTTACCACACATTACGACCTCTCAAAAATCGTCCGCAACCCGCAGACATGAAAAAATAAAAAACACAATAAATACACACAACACATACATAAAAAGGTTACCCACAGCAAGAGGGAGCATCCAGGACCTCAAAAAATGAAGTTACACCTTCATTTAACTCAAAATAAAAGAGTTTAGACACTAAAAAATTCTCTAAGCGAGAGAAAAAATGGTAGCTGAACAAAACGAAACCGAGGCTACGGCACTCTAAACACGCAAAACACCACAACAAACACGCAAAACACCACAAAACACCTACGGATATTCCGCTAAGATGCATACCAAACATTTGCCGCCAATTTAGAACAATGCGGAAGTACACAACTACGCTAACGGTTTCGTCTCGCGCACGCACACTATTACACTGCACACGTTCATCACGCTTACACAGCAGCTCCACACCACTAATGCTGCAGCAACACGAAAACAGATTGCCAGCTCTTCAACACAATGCTTCAAAATAGGTAAAGTATATTCATTTATTAATGTATTATATATTTCATTATTATACACCAAACAGCATTAGCTCACTTACAATTTCATTGCCGTCACTTTTTGACGGGCAGTATTCTAGTATATATATAATTATGATGCAGGGTCATTTATCATATGGTTTTCTACTGAGGTGGGAGGAGGCTACAAATGCACTGGTGTAATCACAGACTTTACTTCAAAAAATTCAAACATTATTTCAACATGCTTTTAGGAGATCATTACTATGATGTGGTCCAAAATGTGCTGAATTAAGTTTCCCTTTAAGCTTGTTTATGGGAAAGCTCATTAGTTTACAAGTGCACACCTTCCAGAGAAAGTATAGGGCAATACACAACAGAAAATACGGTAGATCCCTAAAGTAAATAAAAACTTTATATAAAAGTTGAAAATGTAAATGTTGTGTTTATTTGTTGGTGTTCCTAACATTATTTGGCCATTATCAATTTTAGTGGTTTAGTTTATAATAACATATAAAAAATTTGACCACAGAGGTCCTTTAAAAACAGAGAGACTAATATATTAATGTGTAAACTATACCATTATACAAAAGAGACCAATGTATAACATGATGTAAACTCACTCTGAAGATGTACCACAAAAAGTAAAAAAAGTCAGTTCTTTACAATTAAAACCATACCATTCCCCTGTCAGTTCTCCTTTACAAAGAGCCTGTGCAATTAAAGTCCTATATTCTGGGATGCTTTTTTATCTCTATGAACCATTATGATTGGCTGAGAACCGGTAATATCTGATTCTCACTGTAAAGGAGAACTGTCAGAGTTGATGGAATTATCTGGACCTAGCTTGCACTATAGGTGCTATAATATTTTTCATGGCACTTCTGATACAACAGGTTGTGAGTTCAAATCCCACTTCTACTCTACATGTTTTATTTTGTTCAAATAATTATTTAAGAAGTATTACATCACACATAGTTGTCTCCTACTCACACCTTTACAGTTTATATCTATTTCTGCTCCATCCTGTAACCTAAACAAACTTAGTTTAAGCAAGGGAAAAAGGCATTTTGTGCATCAATGTAATGAATTTAAGTTACAAGAAGCTCACTTACTGATCTAGAAGGCATTTAAAAGAGCAAACTCTCATCATGGCTATTTTTTTGCATGAAACAATGTTACACAGGTTCGAAAACCAACTTGTAAGATCTTCAGACTGTAAGTCTGCGAGTTTTCAATCTTGCAAGGTGCATTGGTGAAGGTACTTTGGACACTGGATTCTAAACTCAATGACAGGGCCCTCCATCCACTGCAATGTGTTAATATTGCTATTGGTTATTGCCTTGAACACAATTCATGTATAGCACTACCGACTATTAATATAAAATTAATTAATTTATATAAAAAAATTATAATAATTAGGAAAAGGCAGCTTTGTAGCATGCATGGTCAGAACAGCCCTGTGACAAATTCTGAATGGGAGTGTCACTTACAGCCAATCAATCACAAAGCTCCATAACTCAGCTGGTGCTACACTCAGATGTTTGGAGATAGAGTTTTAATCATTGTACAGCTAATTTGTCATGCACAAAAATAAAAATATGATCTTTTAAATGCATGGCAAAAAAATATTTCTGTTCCATGTCCCATTGATTAGCATTTTTTATATTCATTTTAAAGCCTTCCTTCAGCAAAACCTTTTAAAAAATGTAGAATAAATTGCAAACAATTAGAATTAAGTGATTCAAACTTGTTTTAAACTTATGTTAAAATGAGCGCAGAGCCATTTAATATCAAAACGTAAAGGGACACTGAAGTCTCCATAAGGACTATGCACCATCACACAGGGGGTGGAGAACCATGTTGAAAAGTAGTTTTTAGTTATTGCCTGTACAGTTCCCAAAAGTCTCCTCATACATAATAAGGTTCAGGCTATAACTGTAATACTGATCCTATTTTAGCTGTATTGATTTTTATATTTGCAGCCTTATGTGGATCAGTCAGCAAATACCTATTTTTTAAACTAGAGGTTCTAAGTTTGATTTGCCATTCATCTATATTTTTTCAATAATTTTTATTGTAATTTAAATAATTATATTTGTAATTTGTACCATATCAAACATTTAGACATATTTTCATTTTAAGTCCATAGGTGGTAGAATGGACAATATAAGTAATTTGGATCTGTAACACTTGTACTTTTTGGCATTATTACACCAATATTCATAATATATCACCCCTTATAGTTAATGTATGTTTTCAATTGTAACAAAAGTAAAAATTACAATAAAAAAAAAGAGGATAAAAAAAGAAAATGTTTTGGTGCGGCGTGATCCAATGTCTGAATACCCAAAGCCCAGTTTATTAACCATTGGGCTATTTTTCCTTATATGTATTATAAAGGGTAAAAGATAATGTATCTAATGAACAGTTCAATACGGGAACTATAACAACTTCTTCCTTCACCTGCACAAATTATTCTAATTAGTCCCATCAGCCGGTGCAGCTCGTTATGTATTTATACCAAACAAGGGCAGGTAAGTGACATCACCAAACTGACAAAACAATCAGAACTCTTTTATTTTAGCAGCAAATTTAAGAAGGAAAACACTTTTTCTACACGCTTTATACCTCTATCTGATGGTTGCTATTAACTCAGTCTAGAAGTAATACATTTGATATTGAGCTCTGAAGTGTATTTTCAGATTTTAAAATACCAGTTATAGACAGTACAGTCTCATTGAATATAATACTACACTAGATACATATACATGGTAAATTTATATTTTTAGAGCAGAATTTGAAAAAGGCATAAACTTTCTTTACGTATGTTAACTAAAAGTTTAATAAAGAAAATTAAATCATTATAACAATGAAAAGGGGTTTGTCATGATTGACTTATGGGGCCCAGGATGGGGGACCCCTGAAGCCCACCAGAAAGGACATGTATGGCCTAAGATTGAACTGTCACTGCCCTGAAATAATAATTGTTTATAATGTTTAGTGTTCAGAATGTGGTAAGAATAAGCTAAGAATCTGACACTATTAGAGCGTGCAGTGTCATTTTCCCCAGTATTACATTTTGTGTCATGGCCTGGACTTGAAGAGGTTAACCCTGATGTAATGTTCAGTCCTGCTAGAGTGTTTAATACAATATTAAACCAAATTGGGAGATTGCTGTTTCAGGTGAGGGGAGGACAAGCTAAGTTTGGGCAGATGCTTTGTCCCTATGCTCAGTAATAAAAGCTGTAGTTAATATTGCTTTCGGGGTTGTAAAACATATCAGATATCTCACAGGAAAGAATGTCAGGGGAGAAAAGTGAGGGGGGGGGTGGACCTTTTGGAGTTGTGTTGGAGATATTTGGAAAGGCAAGAAAGAATAAATGGGCAGTCTTCTATGCACTAGAAACGGTGTGGCCTGATTTCTCTGTCTTTCCATGAATGATGCTCGGATCTGATCTGAAATACTGGGGCTGAGATAAATATAAAGGCAGAACCTGCAGATTGCTCCTATAAGCCACAGTAGGAGAATTAGGGGTATACTGAGCCCCTTAAATCTGGACTGTGACAGGGTTAATAGTATTATTCTTTATTACCTCTAACCTTATATTTACTTTAAAAGAGTATTTCACTGCACATCAATGCAATAAAATGACAGTATATTCATTGATGCAAATCATTGATAGATCTATGAAGGTTTATAAATAGCTGCTGTTACAGAAAAAAAACTATTTTTTTTGGTTCTAGGAAAATGTATTGGTTCAGTGCAAATAAAGAGGTAATCAATTCACACAATAAAAATATATAGTACAGATGAGCAGTAAAGTGCTTCTGAGCAGCGGGGTGTAGAAGACGTCTTAGAACTACAGCTCAACATTATTATTTCCATGAAATTTTCCGCATTGATCTCATGAGTCTTTGTATTATGTATTGCCAAAGTACAAGTCTTAAAGGACCACTGTGATGGTCCAGCTTTTGTTATTTCTAAGAAGTAAAGAATATATAAACAGCAGAAACAGTTTACGTTTACTGTTGATCTTTTGTGTGAAAACTTGCACAGAAATTGGTTTTCATTGATTTTTAAGCTAAACATCTTTTAATATCCAGTGATTTGGTCTCAATCATCTCCCCACCTTTCAAAGATTTCTCATTTTGGGCAGAACTAGTAAAAAAATTCACTATGATGAATTCTCTCAGAATTGAAGCTTGCTAGCACAGCAGATTAACTGTGTTTCCTGGTGGTCGAGTGGTTAGGATTTGAAGCATTTACCAAGAGGTCACATCAACCTGAAGCCATGCAGGGTTGGGCCTGGTCGGTACTTGGATGGGAGACCACCTAGGAATATCAGGAGCTGTATGCTGTTGCCCACTGAAGAAGGTACTGGCAACCCACTCCAGTAAATCTGCCATGGATACCAAGTGGATCAGCAAGACCATGGACATGAAGATGTGCCTGGTGTGTTATGGTCACGGAAAGTCGGGGGTGACTGAACAACAAAAAACAAATAAGCATGGTTGTTTAGCCATCCTCATGTTTCTCTGTGAAGGTGATGGTCACGTTCAAAGTGAATGTTGCTAAAACTGCAGCTCCGCAGGATCAGGGCTGTCATTAGAAAACTCAGGGACTCCAGCACACCAGGCACATATATTATATCTCTGGTTGTGCCAAATCAAAAATCTTATCTTGGCAAAGATACTGTAGAGTGTTGCCAGTATCCAAAACACCAAATGAAAAAAGAAATGACCATACTGCCCCTTTAAGACATCCTTCTGCCAGGCCCATAATGACATTTAGCTGCAGTTAACAGACTCAAATCAGAATGTGTGGCTGTTCTGAAAGTGCTTCAAAGCTGCATTTCCTATAACTCTCATTAAACAAATAGCCTTTGTAACGTTTAGGCAAATATCACTAAGCAAACATCACAATGCTAGACAAATGATTAAACAAAGGGTATGTGTGTGAGGGAGTCATAATAAATGATTACTATAAAATATGATATGATGCATTTGAGTGTCTTATAGTTATTGCTTTATGTATTGTGTTTCTTATCGTTATTCCTTTTATGTAACGTATTTGTTGTTTTTTGAGATCCTGCAGATGGCACTGATTTATTTTATTTCTTGCACATTAGGATTTGCTGATAAAAAGCAGTATATTGGAACACTTTACTGGGACACTCTAAGGACATCGCTAACCTTTAGAAGATTGGATCTGACTTATCCTGGGAGCCTCACTATAGTATTTACTATTTTATCCACTATAAATAACAACACTGCTGCTTATGATTATTTATTGATACTTTGTCCAAAAGATGGATTATTTGTCTGTACAAAATAAAACTAAAATCACATGTATTACTACCACAGTTAGACGCTGGTTCAGAAACCAATACAATCATCTTAGGAATAGTGATGGAGCACGGGATAAATACACAATATTGGGTGATCAACGCGTTTCACAGGATGGATTGCTTCCTATATTTAAAGGAGCACTGCAGTTCAAGAAAAAAGATGCTTATTTGTCAAGTATAAAATATTAGCAGCTGTGTGAGCAGTGGGCATAAAGCATTTTTTGGTAAAGAAGACTCTTTTTGTTAGTACATGAATCCATTTTGTGTTTGGTACATCACTTGCTCAGAGCTGAATCATGAGGGAGGTGTTTTGGCTATCAGTTAAGAGAGGGGTTAGGAATAATGGAATAATGGAACAGAGAGCCATTGTTAAGATAATTGGACAAGACTGAAATAGACATAACACACATTCTCTCTCACTGGCCCATAAGTTGATCCCTTGCATCATTCAATGCAACAATAGCTCTCCAGAAATGTAAATACCCTTTCACACACATAACTTTCACCAATGTATCATGGATCTCACCAGGGTCCTGCATATGAATATTGTATTTCCCTTGTGCAGAGGTCCTAAAGGACCACTGAATAGTGATGTTTATATTTGAAGGACCATTAAAAGGTCATATTTATAGTCTTCTCATATAAAGAACTTAAGAATGTGCAAAGTTAAATAAATGCAATCTTTAAGTTTTAACTATTTTATTCAGTGTTACTTTTATGGGAGTATACATTTGATTTTGTTCCTAACAAAATTAGAAACTTCTAAATAGTACTTTATATAAGTTATATAAATTTATATAAGTTGGTGGGAGGACAAAATGTAATCAATGAACCTTTGGTAGCATGAGATAGAATCATATTGCCACCATCATATATATAGTTGTCGTAATTGCGAGTTTGTTGGTAATGCTAGGTTAAAAGTTATAAGCTTGCGCATGCGCCCTTCTCGTTGCGGGTTTGCCGAGGTCTGCAGAAGGCGCTCTTTGTGTGGCTCGCGATGATCACCGAAGGTGCTCATCGCGAGGCCTGTAAAGTAAAGGGGGAGAGGCTCGCAATGAGTGAGGGTTGAAGTTAAAGGGGGGAGAGGCTTGCAATGATCGCCGAAGGCTTGAAAACTTGGATTTAGCCGCCAACATTTTTTTTTCAGGTTCGTAACTCGGAAGCCGTTGGGAGGCCTACAAAAGACGCCACTTGAATAGGAAATTAGCTTTCAACCTCCCTTATGGGCTCCCTGCCTCCCCCTGCTATTCAATTAGATTTATTTGTCGGCCTCACCAATGACTTCCAAGTTACGGGCTTAAAAAAAATGGTGGCCGTTAAAAATGTAAAAAAAATTTTTAAGGCCGTAACATGGAAGTACTTTGCGGGCTTGATCAATTTCCCCAAGCCCGCAAATGTTTTCACATCTGTAAATGGCAAAAGGAACACAGGGATGGGAGAGCAGGGCAAAAAGACACAGGGGAGGGGGGGGGAAGAAACACAGGGATGGGAGAGGGCTAAGAGACAAAGGGGAGGGAGAGAGAAAGAAAGAGGCACAGAAGAGGGAGAAAAGGGAGGGAAGGGAGGGGAGAGGGGGGCAAACAAACACTGGGTAGGGAGTGTTGGGAAAAGAGACACTGGGGAGGGAGTGGGGAAAGGGACACAGGGGAGGGAAAGGGGGCAAATAGACACAGGGGAGGGAGAGAGGGGGAAAGAGGCACAGGGGAGGGAGAGAAGTGGAAAGAGGCACAGGGGAGGGAGAGGGGGGAAGAGACACAGGGGTGAGATCATTTGTCTGTAACACTCACAAAGTGACCGGCTTGCATATCGCGAGGCCCATAACGTAGGGGGAGGGAGAGGCTTCAAATTGCGAGGCTTCAAATTATTTTGCCGTAATTTTTGACGGGCAAATAGCTAGTTACATATAAAGCTAGGCCTGATGAATCATATTGCCACCACTACAAATAATGCTAGGCCTGATGAATCACATTGCCACCCCTACAAATAATGCTAGGCCTGATGAAACAATTTGTAAAGTCTTTGAATAAAGATGGTTCGTGCATTGAATACATTGTGCGATGGCCCGAAGATCAGACAACTTATTAATGACCTACATTTCATAGCACCAATGAATGACAACCAATCGTGCCCAGTCTTCATGTTCTTGTTGTGAAACACTTTCTTGGCAACAAGAAGGCAGACAAGTACAGACAATTAGTAGATGATATGCTCTTTCATTTCAACAGGCTTGGCTGTAACATGAGTGTTAAAGTCCATTATCTGCACAGGTATTTAGATCGCTTTCCAGAGAACCTTGGGGACTTAAGCGAAGAGCAAGGTGAGACATTTCACCAAGACATAAAACAATGGAAGCCAGATACCAAGGAAGATGGGATGCACACATGATGGCAGACTATTGTTGGAGTTATGCAGGATTGTCCTGGCAGTTCCCACTCTCGGAAGTCTTACAAAAGGAGCTTCTTGTGTGTCGAAGGACTGGAAAGTTTGTATGATAGTGGTATATAGCATATATTCTGTATCTCAAAAACTAGAGCTGCTAGGGGAAAACGGGTGCTATTTTTGGAAGCAGCAGGTGAAATATACCCAGAAACAGGTCTAACATTTGAGGCACCAAAATGTGTGTTGGCCTTTGCTATCAATTACAATCAACTTAGTTCAACAATATTATAATATCAACAATATTATAAATGATTGAAATGTTTCAACTTGTGGCCCTGAGCCCTTAAAATGGCCACACAAGGCTAAAAACATTTTTAATTTACACAAAGCAAAATGTTAAAATTACTGTAGCAAATTAATTAATTGAAAATAGAGCTGTGTTTAATAAGAATAAGTATTTTGCTGTATAATTAGGTAATATTTGCTTGTTTTAGATATAAAGGACTGTTTGTGAAGACCGCTTCTGGATCACCACCTTGTAGTGGTGAAGGGGCTTGTGTACCTCATTAAAGCTGTGAGATATACATTGTACAGTATGGTCACCCAAGATCGGTAAATCCTAATAGAGGGGTCAAACTGTGATCCACCAGAGAAGGAACTGGCAACCCACTCCAGTATCTTTGCCAAGAAAACCTTATGGGAAACTATATCCAGAAAAACAGACAGAGGTGTCTTGGTGATACTGCCCATATGATCAAAGAGAGTCGGACACGACTGAAGGACTGAACAACAACACCAATTGTTGAAGGGAGGCAAGTTGTCTCATTCACAAAAAATAGGGGCCACATGGGAAGTGTCTGGGGGCCACATACGTCCTGTTTCCCACCACTGCTCTAAAGAATGAAGGCAGGTGGCGCCTCTCTCTGCCTAGATCATTTTGACATGTTTAATCAAATAGATTTGACGTGAGACACTTACTATAACATACAAGTCTTTTAAGAACATATTTGCATGTGCAGACATGAGATAAGTTGACTTTCAAGACATTGTATGCAAATTAGCAATTCTCACCTAATTATATATTCACAAGGTATGATCTAACTTGTCATACTCTGCTTGACAGAGGGATATACAGTATGTTCATTATTACCCAAACAATGTATCAATCATCCTTTATGGGATTGAGCAGCTATTGAGGGACAGCTGTAGTTTGTGGAAAAGTTCCCATGTGTGAAGTATGTAGCAAACTAAGAATATTAGAAGATGTGTAATCCATAAGCACAAACAATACAAAGTAAATCAAAATACTCTTCTTATGTTCAGGTTATTATCTACTATATGTGTAAAGCACAGCTTGCTGGGTCCAAAGCCTGAGCTGGTACACTCTGCCATTTTGGTCTATTCAGCAGTGGATGAAGGGCATGAAGATCTAATAGGTCAACTTTCAGCATTTGACACTGCCCTTGAATCTATATCTCACCCCTTCCAAGGAACCCAAGTTTGGGCAAACTGAACTCATCCCATTTTAATTGGGGAATTACATTATTGTTACAATAGAGGAAAGTTCCCTTCTGTAGTGGTGAAGAGGCTTGTGTACCTCAATGAAGCTGTGAGCTTAAACACATAAGGTCACCCAAGATGGGCATAGCAGAGAGGTCAACCAAATTGCAGTCAATTAGATATAGAACTGGCAACCTACTTCAGTAACTTTGACAAGAAAACCTTATGGATAAGCACAACCGGAGATAAGATGTGCCTGGCTACTATGGTACAGAGGGTCAGAGAGAATCGGACCCAATTGAACAACAGAACAACAACATAAGAAAGTATTAATTAAATCCAATTTAAAATATGACAGTTTGTAAAACTGTACAGAGACAGAGATAATAGTTGGAAGAACAAAGATGCCAGCTGATCACTGATGACACTCTTCATAATGAGTCATCGCCATCCTAGTTTTTAATCAAGTTAATCAATAGCTCTGGGTGCATGTACCAGTCTCATACTGATAACAATCCCCTTGCCTCTGATACCAGTTACACATATGGTAAAAAGCACAGAAAATATTACACCTAACCAAACAACTGAACCCCATTTTATCAATCCAGGCCCAAAGAACATCATCAACATATAAAGCCAGATAGTTCTGCTTATGCTCCTAAGTCTGTGTAATAATATTGTAGCTAGCTCAAAATTAAGTATTTATTTAAATTAAAAAAGTGAAATAAAATCACATTCTTAAAGACAACGAAGGAGAACAGCACATGCCTAACGTGTTTCGTGACCCTGGGCACTTACACCACGCACCCCGAAATACATGTTATTAATGCAGTCAGCTATTTGCTGTTTTTTCCACCGTATCAATGTACTTCAATCGAGAAAAATGTTCATTATTCCGAAACCTAAAAATATTTTTCCATTCAGTAAACTTTTGGTTCAATTAGTGGGCTTTCGTTCTTTTGAGACTAATCCCCTTTTAATTTGCTATTTAGCCACTGATGAGAAAAAAGGTTTAATTTCTAATACTAAAGCTTTAATTATATCATATTGAAGGGGAAAAAATGGTAGAGCGTATTTAATATTAAAATTCTAAACCATGTCTAGTTAATATATTGTAATTTTATCTTATATATTTTTTATGAGTAAAATGAGAAGAAAATATAAAGTCCGTATGTCTGATATGAAAAACCTTTCGTGATACCATATATTAAAAAAGATAATTTCTATTCATTAGTATTCTGTGCCTTTATCCTGAGATATTATTTGGAATGTCAATGAGGTTTCTAACAAATAAAAGGGCATTGGAACCAAGAGGATTAAATCATATTCTATTGAAAATTGCATGAAATCTTAGATGAAAATTAAAAACACCTTTGAAATTAAAATCATTTTTCTTCTGCTGCAAGTGAATCGAAAAGAATAAAAAGGTGCATAGTCAGCGTGAGGATTGCTTCTCTTTACAAATCTCTATTTCAAATCCCAGATCTGTTCTTTAATTTACATGTCTGAATATTACAGAAAGTTTATTCATTGTGTTTTTTCAAGTGGGGAGTTTGAATAAAAATGTTGCATGGAATGGAGTGTCATTATTAATTAATCACATTTTTCCATTACCCAAAGCTCAAATGCTTTATAATTTGTATATTTAAAGGGACTCTTCAGGCTAAATTTTGTTTAACATAAACTAGGATTATTTCTTTAATTTGATATTCCATATAAAATGCATATCTACTTGCAAGAATCCCACAGAACAAAAGTCTTTAATTACCTTGAACATAAATTATATTTTCTGGCTAAATATTTGCTTTGCTGCTGTTTGCACATGTATTTTTAATGTTAAAGGTGAATTAAAATAATAGGATTAATGTGAAAATGGTGTACACCGATCCACTGATCCACTGTTGTATTGCATAGCTCCCCTTTTGGAACGCTACCTTGTGGGGCTAGTGTATCTCAATGAAACTGTGAGCTATACCATGTAGGGTCACCCAAGATGGGCAGGTCATGGCAGACAGACCAGGCAACCTACTCCAGTATATCTGCCAAGAAAACATTGTGGATAGGCATGACCAGAGACATAACTATAGATAGATGTGCCTGGCATGCTGTGGTCCATAAGGTCACAGAGAGTGAGACACAACTGCACGACTAAACATCATTATCATTGCATAGCTTTGGTGTGGCATTGGGAATTGTTAGAGTTCTGAGTTGTTAGCTAATCAGTTTGTCACAGGTTGGTCTCTTGTTTGAAAATGTTTAGGTGACGAGAAATATGGACATCATATTAGAGCAGGATATTCTTTTTTTTGCAAGCTTTTAATGTGGCATTAATTAAAAGAAAAACATAAAAATCAATTAGACAACTTATATTTATTTGTTAACAATTCAGCCTGCCTAGACAACCCACTTGCACATAATTAAACGTGCTTACTATGCTGTTAATTGGGCTGTGTCTTGTGACAAAGCCAGGCTACATATTGGTGGTAGAAGTTAGGTTATCTTATCATGGACACACTAAACATCCTCTACAGATTAGTATATATTTTTAAACATTTTGAAAAGACAACTATTCTGATTGGATTGGTCCTGTTGTTGCTCTATATATTATCTAAGGGCCTCATTAGATTGTCCAAATTGTAGTTACTGTAGCCCGTAATGTAGCCCGCAAAAGTTACTGATATTAAACTGGACACTTTTAGCTACTCGCAATCTATTTGCAGGTTACAGGCTAAAAATCCCTACAGACTGCAAAAATCGTAACTCCGACCCAGCAAAGCCTTTGATCTTTCAAGCCCGCAAATGTTACAGTCGCTAAAATCGCTATTAAATTGCTACAATTCCCCAAGCCCACAACTGCTTTCAAACCTGTAAATGGCAAATGTAGCAAAAAATATTACGAATACTAGAGAGGACTCACAATGGGGTTAAACACCTGTTCATAACACTGAGGAAGCAAATATAAACACACCACTGTACTTTAAAATACAAGGAAAGCAATATAAGGCATTAGAAATAATTGCAGAAAAGTCTCAAGCTCGCAAATCTGCAGAAAAAAAATATTTTTAACGTTTTATTTCTGTGTTATATCGAACCCAGCATTCAATGGGTTAATAAATATCATGGAACCCGCATGCACTAGACAAGTAGATTTGATTTTTATACATTTCAACATTTCTGGATTGCGAGTCCGATCGCAAATTGTATTTCTAAATACTAATAATTTGTTGTTTAAACTCCATGTTTTACTGACATCATGATGACGGTCTCATTTACTATTGTCTCTGTCTAAGCTGCAAGTTACGGGTCTTGCTTACTTGATCATGATCAGGCCCTGAAATGCTACATATAGAAGCATGATTTACGATTTGGCTTTCTGTCATGTGCTTACGAGTTTGAGCCAATTTAATTGATCTGTAACTGTTGAAATGTAATGAGGCCCTAATACTAGAGATTTACAGCCTCGATATCTCAAAGGAGGAAATCTCTCAATCCCGCTTCCATCCCTCAATCCCACTTCCATCTTTACATAACTACTGTAAATATAATGTAATATTATCAAGGCTCGGTTTAAAATGTATGTGCTTATTCATTAGAAAAATAAATACAGCTTTCTTTCTGCACCTGAGTTTGGAAGAATTTCTTCTTGAAATATTGTGTACTGTACATGACATAAAAACTACTTATGCTAAAACTCTACTAAACAGCACCTGGGGCAGGTGTGATTGCATTGTTGTTTCTCTAAATCCACTTATTAACCTATTTGATTTTCTGTTTCATGCTAACTGGTCTATCGTATATTAAACTACGGCATTCAGTGTCCTCTCAGACTTATCATATAATACTAACAACAAGCTCCATCCAGTGAACAGCTGAGGGTTGTGTACTCGGATGCCGAGCTCTTTGAATGTAATCAATCCAACTTCCATGTTTTAAAACTACTGGGGCTCCTCCGGTTGCAGTGCCGTTGCATGAGTAATCAGCTCTTGGATGCAGATTGCCTGCAAATAAAGTTGTGAATGTTGTGCAGTTTGCATTTGGGATTTATCCATTTCTTACATAGATTTTCTTTAAATAGAAAAATATTTTTTTAATAGTCAAAAAGGCCTCTTGACAAATAAAATATGTATTGAATGTGTTCCCTGTTTGTGTTGCATCGCCTATTTTATCGCTGGAAAGGTGAAAAGATGAGACTTGGCAAGCTGCTCATGTTGCTTTCCTGAACGGCGGAGCACCTACACAGCCCTAACTGGGAAATGTGCTGCACTTCCTGCTACAGTTTGAAATATATGGGAGGACCTCCAGACTACACATCAGGGGAAACTCATATTGACTAAAAAGAGTGTTGCTGTCAAAATGGTCTCAAGAGGGAATTCTCATGGTAAGATGAGACTTGCTATATTTATCAAGCAATATTCATAATTGTCTTTTTACCATCTCTCTACTTTCTTTTATAAACACTAATTTCATATGCAGTGTAAGCGTTGCCTACATGTTTGTGTGTTTGCTAAAATATATTTTCTCCAGAGTACCATTTTACTGGATTCACTTATGTACAAGTTCACAGAACTAAGGTATTTTCCTAAAAGACTGACTTATTGCTACTGGAGTTTCTAAAATCAAACTATAACCACTGGAGTCCATATGAACCCCTGTGGCACCTTAATTAACCATTATAACATGTTTTTTTTTATTAAACCCCATGTTATACTATGCAATTTTTCACAACATCAGAGTCTTCTCTGGGGAATCCTGCCACCTCCTGACATAGCCAAAATATTTCAGCTTCAGCCTCATGATCATACCTTATTTATTGGATCTTCTTCCAGTCCAGCATAAGTGCTGCCGGCACTGAGGAGCTACAGTTCATTGAGGGAACAATGAATGCCAACATGTACTGTAACATACTGAAGCAGAGCATGAGGCCCTCCCTTCGGAGAACTGGGCTGCAGGGCAGTATTCCAAAATGGTAACGACCTCCAAGATGACCACTGCCTTGCTAAAGAAGCTGACTTTAAAGGTGAAGGAATGGCCAAGCATGTCACCAGACCTAAACCCTATTGAGCATCTGTGGGGCATCCTCCAAAGGAAGGTGGGGGAGCACAAGGTCTCTAATATACATCAGCTCTGTGATGTCATCATGGAGGAGTGGAAGAGGACTCCAGTGGCAACCTGTGAAGCTCTAGTGAACTCCATGCCCATGAGGGTTAAGGCAGTGCTGGGAAATAATGGTGGCCACACAAAATATTGACACTTTGGGCCCAATTTGGACATTTCCGTTTAGGGGTATACTCACTTTTGTTGCCAATGGTTTAGACATTATTGGCTGTGTGCTGAGTTATTTTGTGGGACAGCACATTTACACTGTTATACAGGCTGTACACTTACTACTTTATATTGTAGCAGAGCGTCATTTCTTCAGTGTTGTCACATGAAAAGATATAATAAAATATTTACAAAAATGTGAGATGTGTACTCACTTTTGTGAGATACTGTATATATAAAAAATAAATAAATGCATACAGACTTTGATTATTCATATTGCATTATTATTTGATGTGCATTTGTTTGCCTTTTTGCCAGGCAAGATTCAATACGGTTTGTCCTAGTACATTAATGGGATTTACATTAGTACTGTTGAATGCATTGGCATTTTGAACTGTCAAATTTCCACTGCATCGCTTTAGTTCTTAACATTGGACCAAACTCCCTTGTGTTATGTGGGTATGAGGCTTGACAAAGCCATTCAAAGAGGAATTATTTATGAGTTTCAAAGAATATAATAAACAGATTGTACTATGGATGGCTTTCTTTTCTTCTATTTTAAGTTACTAAAACATGGTGTTAACAAAGTCATGATTTACCACATTTTCTCAACAATCTCAACATCAAATATAAGTCACTAATAAAAATTCCCTGACACTTGTATCCATGTCTGATAATCTACTTATGTTGTTGAAGCCCCAAAGAGAAGGTGTTGGCAATACTCCACCTACATTCAACCAACTAACTCTTTAGCCGCTATTTTGAAGGTCATAATAAATATCACAGCAAAAAAAAAACAGATTGCACAGTGAAATAAATATAGAAACTTCAGTTTTCTTAAAAATAAACCACACACTTGATGAAAATGAGTCAGAGGAACATTTGTAAAGAGGTATTATTAATAGTTGAATGTATTTGAATGCCATATATTTTCAAATATTCCTCAATGCATCAATTGTAACATCTTAAAAAGACCATTTGCGTGTTTATTTCTTAGGGTCAAATATCGGCTGTAGTTAATGTGAGAGTGCCGTGGCAACGTTATAGGGTGGTATAGTCATGTAGGCATTTATTTTTATTTAACTAGGTTAACTAACTAATTGTAATTGTGTTTTGAAAATGACATTTCCCTTAATTTTAGGAATCTCAGAGTAACAGATTCTCATCTTTGGAACCCCTCTGTCTTCCTGTTAACTTTTATATTACAATTACATAGAGGATGAAAAAATAATTATAGCAACCTAGTGAAATCATTTATAAAAAACAAAAACCTTGCCAAAAGATTTCCTCTAAGAATTACTGAACCTTTTACCAGAAAAGTAAATCGGGAGCATAACCAGTTCTATCAGCCTTTTTCATGTAAACCTAAGAGTTCTCAAGATATGTCTCTGTGTAATGCACATAAATCCAATTTGTACCTTGATATGTTAAAATATTATTTTTTTCAAAAAGTGAATGACAACCTTATTATGGTACAACGCTGGTATGTTCCATGCCATCCAATAATTAAGCAGAGAAATAAATATATAACTAAGAAGTTGACAAAATTAAAACAAATTGTAGGATACATTAAAGCGTTATTGAAATTAGTAGTAGCATTTTAAGTGTCACTATATACAAAGTCACTTAAAAGGGAACAAAACACTCTATTTTAAGACCATAAAAGTCCAATGTCAAAATCAGAACACGTCAACAAAATACAGTTATTGGCACCCTTCATAAAGATGAGCTAAAAAAGCTATAAAAAATTAACTTTATTGTTTATCAGCCTAATTTTTCACTGAAAATATGAGAAAAATATAATATTTCAGCAAAGTAAAATTATTCAAAGAAAAAAAGATCTTTATAAATATTGGCACCCCTGCATTTAGTACCCTGTGCACCCTCCCTTTGATAAGATAACAGCACTGAGTCTTCTCTTATAATGCTGCATGAAGTAGGAGAACACATATAATGGGACCTGAGGCCATTCCTCCTTTTCAGATTACCCTACAGATTTTCAATGGAGTTTAGGTCAGGCGATTGGGATGGTCACTGCAAAAGCTTAATTCTTTGATCAGTGATTCCCAGAAATCATTACAAAAATAAAAATAAATAATGTAAAAATCTCTAAAAAAAGAATAAAAACTAAACAACAAAAAAAAAAAAAAAAAACAGACCATAGCCAGAGAGGTCTTGTATACTGTTGAAATGCAATTGCTGCAAAGCCTTTGATCTGTTGAGCCCGTAACTGTTACGTTACGTTATGTTACGCAAATCGCTATTAAATTGCTACAAATTCACTGGAGTACAAACTCGTAATACGCAAATGGAGCCAAAAAGCTAGGTACTAGAGAGGACCCTCAAGGGGGTTAAAGTCCTATCCGTAGCACTGTAAATGCAAATATCAACACACTACTTTTTTTTTAAATAAAGGGAAAGTGATGTTAGGTATTGCAATTAATAGCAAAACATTCTCAAGCTCGTAAATATGCAAAAATACTTTTTTTTATGTTTAATTTCCGTGTTACATCGATCCCGGCAATCAATGTGTTAATACATATAATGGAACTCGCATGGACTAGAATATAATATTTACTGATTTATTAATATTGAATTATTTCTGGAATGCAGCTTTTTAATATTGCTATATTTTTGGAATGCGGGTCCGATCGTAACTCGTACTTCAAACCTGTAAGGGATTTAAATCTAACCTCCATTTTTCAGTGACGTAATGATGATTGGCTCTGTCTAAACCCGTAACTACGGGTTTGACTAATTAATCATGTTCACGGCCGCACATGCAACGTGCTCAAGAACGGTTTACAGGTTTCTATGTCGGCCACGTCTGTTGCGGGATTGTCTAATGTAATAACTTTGTAACTCCGACTATGGGCTTCAAATTTAATATGGCCCTTGGGTTATTTGGTGTATTGTGCCGATGGAACTGATGTTTGTTTGCAGTAGCTAAGCATTAATTATGTATTATGTTACTTATTTCAACCCTTTAAAAAAAACATGATGACTATCCCATTGAGCACGGATAGTCAATACATGACTTGGGTCCAGAAGAGAAGCTACAGCCTCTTTATTATGGACCCCCATTAACTTTAAGAAATATCTCAACTGAGTACTCCAAATGCTTAAATAAGCTGTATTTTATATCTAGTTATATCACTAAGTCTCCACTATGTAAACTTCTCTTCTTCCTTCTGAATACCATTGGGGAACATTTAGCAACAAGACGCACATTAAGCTGCAATCTACTTCTACACCTTGTGCATTAGCATTAATCAGGTCGTTTATTTTATGTTTATTTACAAAAACTTGGGTATTATAACTAGGTCCACAATTTGGCATGGTAATGCCCGATGTAGTAATATCTATTCACCTCTTTACACGCATCCAACAAAGTAGAGCATGTGTACGATAGTGATCAAGCATGCGCAGTTTAACGGCTCTTTCAGTTAACTAAGGTATAGTTACATGTAAAAAATACAATGCTAAGTTTGGATGTGTTTATATTCAAAGGCTCAATAATGGTTGGCAAAAAACAGTGGTTGGCATGACATTATTATGGATATATAATATTATTATTATTATCTTTATTTATATCGCGCCAACATATTCCGTAGCGCTGTACAGGGGGTTAGTACATGGCAAAAAACAAACTTAACACCTTAAAGAATGGAGGGCCCTGTTTTTGAGCATATAATCAAATGTACATAGTGCTTGTTTCCAAGACACAGACACACAATTGAAAACTCGCAAACTTACAATCTAAGGGTTTAGGTGTGATACAATAACAAACCCGGCAAAATTACAACATCAGCACCACATATTAATCACTTTTTTTTCTAATGTCAGTCTTTCCAACCTACATAAGCTACTAAAAAGTCGGTCACATTGTATATACAGTGTATAACCAATAATAGCTTTTCAAGATAAAAATGTATTAATAATCAACGTTTTGATGCAATAAGTGCACCTTTATCAAGACAATTCAAAAATTACATCCGCAAACATTTATAAGGCCGATAGTGCTCACCCCCTCCAGGCACAGTAGGTGCAATTAGAGACCACCAATCAATAGCTTTCAGCACTCATCAGCTATCTGTATGGTGTCCAATCAGTACCCAACCCATAGTAATACTCCAAACAGGAACTAGGGACATATCGGCAAGATGGTGATCTGACAGCAATACCAGCACTGACTACGTGTTTACAGTCTCTGAGCAACATCTTTGTGGTGAACATAGCGGTGCAAACATTTTACAGACACAGAGTGTCCCTTTTTCAGTCCATATCTTTATTCACTCCCATATGTATCATAAATGTAAAGGCATATTACAGACATTTGCATGTGTCATGAGTCAAATAGCATATACTTCAGAAATACGGCTTGTTAATCTCAAAATATTTAATTTCATTATTTTATCACTTGTGTTGTCTTCCACAGAATAAGGAACTGCATCAAAAACACCACATTGATCATTCCAAATTTAAATAAGATCAATGTCATAAAATTATAAATGAAAAGATATAAATTAATTTTAGGGAACCTCCTCTTCATTCTGTTTTTCCATGTATACATAGTTAGTCCATGTGATTTACTCCAGGTGTACAAATATTCCAACCGGAATCATAAGGTGAATCACAAGAGATATATAGATAGCCATGTTGTTCTATTCAAAGCTGATTTACCCCAAATCATGACTGCAACCACACTTGTTAACTAGTAACAAGTATGAAAATGGGGGTCATAATTAATTAAAAATGTATGTGAGTAAATATCAGGAGATCAAGGCAACATTATAGGAAACAGTTCAGTTGTGTGGTTTCATTCAACTCCTTTGGTCCCAAGGTCGTAATAATGTGTATTCATCTAGTTTCACATTGTATAAGCATTTTATTTCACCTCCTCTCTAAAGTTGTGAGACATGGTCAATGGCCATATTAGATAAAAAGGTCATATCCTGTATAATTAGAGAGGGGATATTGATCCAGGGAGTAGTCTGATCACTAGTATCTGTGGTTAGGAAGGAATCAAGGAATACAACAAAATCACTAGTGCATTTTGGTTAGTATGTGCATTATAAAAAGTATACCCCTTGCTCACTGTGCCTTAGGGAGTTCAGCTGCACCTCACTAACAAGGCCCATAAAGGCAGAAACGCATCTGGGGTTTGCTGTTTTCCTGTTCAGGGTAGAATTGCCTGGTATTTCGGGGCTGGGTTACTCTTTTGAGTGAGACCAGACTGATATACTTCAGGATATTTCTCCCAGTGGAGGGCACAAGTGAGCTAAAAGAAGTTGCTTTAATGTCCTTAGAACTAACCTATTAAGGTTAGTTCGTTCTCTGATGAGCACCTCTGACTTAGTTATTTTGTTTATAAAAAGTATTGCCTGAAAGCATACTATTGCAAGTTGTCTAATTTAAACAACCATAACTGATTTCTGATTTGGCAACCATGTTTGTATGGTCCTAGAGTGACAGTGGCTAGGACCACTAAGTACCTCAGATTAGATGCTCTTTTAAATCCGACCGGTGGAGGGTTCATTTTAGAAAATAGTAAATTGTTATCTGAGCTTTAAAGATTCCTATGGCTCCTAAGTAAATTTTGTACCACCCTGGAGTCTTCACTATAGGTAATAATCATGTTTAGGCATTCTTCCTTTTCCTTTTGTACACTTTTAAGTACGGTAAGTCATTTTGTGTGATAGATTAAAGCATTTGTATCTGATCTTCAAGTATGTTTTTTTGAATAACCCAGAATTTTAGATCTTGTAATTGTGCATTCATTAACTGTAAATCTGAATTATTCTGTTTAATGGTTGTTACCTCCATGGAGTACTGAATACCTATCTGTCTCTTTCCTAAAGAGGGTAGTATGTATTTAGAATCGGATCCTAAGGTCAAATAAATCTACTGTGTTTATATTATCCAGACTTTGTCTTAAGGATGTGGGCACTATGGGGCTTTATAAAGGTTTGTGGATGTTTTTTGTGAATTGTCCTGATAAAGTTGCCCTTATTACACCAAAACTTTGATTATTAATAAATTGTTATTCTGAAATGTCCTTTGATCGGTTACCATGGGCTATCGTGAGAAAAGTAAAACTCAAACTCTATACAATACAAATAAAAAAATTAGAATGAGATATGGAAATTAACTTCCATTTCTATTAAGAAACAAAAATGTACACTTGTTCAATACAAATTATATGTATAATCTAGTTTTTTTGTATTAGCTTTGCCACTATATTCATAAATGATTCTTTGTGACATGGTATTTTACCCTGAATGTAAATACACCGAATAATAAAAAGGAACAATTAAGTTACACAATTTTCAGGCATTTAAAATAACATGATATAAATATAACATAAAGAGTTACATGAAAAATAAGTGGTCAAAAAGTAAGATTTAAGATTTATGGCTACATAATATATCATCACTGTTGTCAATTTAACTGTTTTGATAATATCCCTGACTTATAATATTGTTTTTAATTTGTTTGATTTTTTTTTTTTTTGGTACTTGTAAGCTATAATCCATGAAGAGGTTAAAAACTTGCTGCAGCTCGGTTGTTAAGGGTTTATACAAGCCTTTTAAATGTCTGTGTTTTGTGAATAAGGAATGTTAGGAGGTGCCAGTAAGTACTTCATACAGTGAGATATTCAGTCTGTCTTATGGTTATCAGACAGCTCCAAAATGTCAAAGAATAGGAGGTTTAAGGCTACATCCAAAAACCTCTGAAAATTGTAATCAAAGAAGTAGTACTTTTTTGCTTGGGGAACCAGCAAAAATACCGGTGGATCACTGAGGCATGAACAGACGACCTGAATGGGACCCTTGTAACTATAACTGATGCATAGGATTTTCTATGTGGTTATTCCTGTTTTATTTTAATAATCATTGTATATCAATTTAGAATTTTTATTCATATATACTTGGTATACATATATTAATGTATTAAAGGGACATTGAAGGCATTTTTTCTTTGTGCATCTAAAAAACTGCATTTTTTAAAATTTTGTTATCCATCTAATTACATCATACTTGTGTAACATATCCCATATCTTCATGTATACAATACTGTTATACAAATATACTAAAAAAGAGATTTAAGACAAACATTATAAAACAATTGTAATGTTGCAAACAGTCATTAAAATATAGTCAATGATTTATAATTATATCTCTTTCTATTTTACTCAATTCAGTATTAGTATTATCTTCTTTTCTTTTCTCGCCTTCCTATATCCTATTAGAGAAGACAAGATTTATAGATTTAATGAACGGTTGCAAAAAAAACAAACACATAAGCTGATACATAAACTGAGTATCTTAGACAGTCTCCAAGAGGGCAGATAAAGGTTGAGTCTTGTTGGCTACTTAACAGTCTAGTATAAGGGATCTCTGAGTCAATTCTCAACTGTAGTTGTCCCAAATTTTCCATTTGGAAATCGAATTTTTAATTATTCCCACAAAGGTATCTTGGTTTTATTCCATTTCAAAGCAATAGGCCATTTAGCCACCATTAATACCTGTATAACAAAAGCTTTTATATCCAAGGCGAACTCGTCAGGAAAGATGTGAAATAAAACAATCTCTGGCATGGGTCAATTAAAATTTTAGAAATTAAGGACATTTGATTAAAACAACTCAACCAAAACTTTTGAATTTCTATACATTACCACCATATGTGAAAGTGGGAACCTATTTGTCCACATTTACGCCAGCAAAATGTCATCCTTACTAATCTGAGTCAGCTTTGTTAGAACCAAATGCCATCTGTAGCATTTTATAGAATATTTCTCTATATACAGCATTTTTGATAAATATTTCTTTCAGAGATAGCACATTATACCATGTGTCTATTGGCCAAGAATTTGTAAGGTCTATTTCCCATAATCACATCTTAGAAAATATCTTTTCATCCAATTTTACTCTTATAATATTGTAACATTTAGAAATGATGTGTGGTTTAGCCTCTATAAGGATCAATTTTTCAAAAGAAGCTAATTGTCTTGTTGCTGTAATAGAACATTTTGAAGAAAGTAAACACATCTTAAGTTTGTTATACTCTAGCCGTAGGTTATTTGGAAGACCATATTTTTTGTATAATTCCTCGAAGGATATGAATTTGTTCTCAGAATATAAATCTCTCAAATACATAAATCCCCTAGTAGACATTTTATTTAATACTGGTAAATTCAGATATTTAGCCAGGATTCTTAGAGGCGTTATTGGACTAGGAAATGGGATTACTGTTGAACCTAAGTTATTTTTATTCCAAAATTTTAAAGCATTTCTAATAATTATAGCGCCTGGAGCTACATCATCAATTGCAATATTATCTTGAAAAACCTAAAAGAGTGTTTCCTTTTTTAAATGAAGCTCCTAGAGCAGAATATACGCCTTTGAATGTATAACTGTCTTTGAGGGATAATCCCATTCATCGAATGTGCAGCAATATAGCTGAATGCATAATAGGTATCTGCCATGAGCCATGCATACTCTCTGTTCACACATAGGTATACTACAAGGTTTACTAAATATTTTTTTTCATAAAAAAAAAAAACCTTTATTATGTTTAAACACTTTTAAAAGCATCCCATGCCCTGTTTTTCTCTTTCTCTAAACTACCACATGCTGCTTCTATCAGAAACACACATTACATTGAGTCATTCTATATTTTATATATAAATACAAATGCACTGCATTCGGTACAGATTTTAACCATATACTAACCTTCAAGCCAAGGGCAGCACAATATAGAAATCCAGAGAGCAATGTGTGAGCTACTCCTTGCTTCCTTGTGCAGTGGATTACACATTCCATGGCAACTTTGTGCACAGATTCCCATCACTGATTGAAACAATGTTTTAGCTGCCTGTGATTGGTCAAAATGAATTATGAATATAATGCTAATTTTAGCAGGGATTTTCAGGGGTGTTAACTCTCCAAATCAGCTGCTAACAAACTCAAACTTTAGTGTAGAGTTTATCAATGGTTATTTTGTCAAAAAAAGTTTTTCTACACTACTGATTTTCCTCTATCAGGTGCACTCGTAATCCAGGAAACTTAAATATGCCTATAAGTATGTCTCTGTACTCTTATGTTACCATATACAGTCAGGTCCATAAATATTGGGACATCGACACAATTCTAATCTTTTTGGCTCTATACACCACCTCAATGGATTTTAAATGAAACGAACAAGATGTGCTGTAACTGCAGAATTTCAGCTTTAATTTGAGGGTATTTACATCCATATCAGGTGAACGGTGTAGGAATTACAACAGTTTGTATATGTGCCTCCCACTTTTTAAGGGACCAAAAGTAATGGGACAGATTACCAGTCATAAATCAAACTTTCACTTTTAAATACTTGGTTGCAAATCCTGTGCAGTCAATTACAGCCTGAAGTGTGGAAGGCATAGACATCACCAGACGCTGGGTTTCATCCCTGGTGATGCTTTGCCAGACCTCTATTGCAACTGTCTTCAGTTCCTGTTTGTTCTTGGGGCATTTTCCCTTCAGTTTTTTCTTCAGCAAGTGAAATGCATGCTCAATCGGATTCAGGTCAGGTGATTGACTTGGCTATTACACAATATTCCACTTATTTCCCTTAAAAAACTCTTTGGTTGCTTTTGCAGTATGCTTTGGGTCATTGTCCATCTGCACTGTGAAGCGCCGTCCAATGAGTTCTGAAGCATTTGGCTGAATATTAGCAGATAATATTGCGGGAAAAACTTCAGAATCCATCCTGCTGCTTTTGTCAGCAGTCACATTATCAATAAATACAATAGAACCAGTTCCATTGGCAACCATACATGCCCACGCCATGACACTACCACCACCATGCTTCACTGAAGAGGTGGTACGCTTTGGATCATGAGCAGTTCCTTTCCTTCTCCATACTCTTCTCTTCCCATCACTCTGGTACAAGTTGATCTTAGTCTCATCTGTCCATAGGATGTTGTTCCAGAACTGTGAAGGCTTTTTTAGGTGTTGTTTGGCAAACTCTGATCTGGCCTTCCTGTTTTTGAGGCTCACCAATGGTTTACATCTTGTGGTGAACCCTCTGTATTTACTCTGGTGAAGTCTTCTCTTGATTGTTGACTTTGACACACATACACCTACCTCCTGGAGAGTGTTCTTGATCTGGCCAACTGTTGTGAAGAGTGTTTTCTTCACCAGGGAAAGAATTCTTCGGTCATCCACCACAGTTGTTTTCCGTGGTCTTCCGGGTCTTTTGGTGTTGCTGAGCTCACCGGTGCGTTCTTTCTTTTTAAGGATGTTCCAAACAGTTGATTTGGCCACACCTAATGTTTTTGCTGTCTCTCTGATGGGTTTGTTTTGTTTTTTCAGCCTAATGATGGCTTGCTTCACTGATAGTGACAGCTCTTTGGATCTCATATTGAGAGTTAACAGCAACAAATGCAAATTGCACACTTGAAATGAACACTGGCGCTTGTATCTGCTCTTTGTAAATGGGATAATGAGGGAATAACACACACCTGGCCATGAAACAGCTGAGCAGCCAATTGTCCCATTACTTTTGGTCCCTTAAAAAGTTGGAGGCACATATACAAACTGTTGTAATTCCTACACCGCTCACCTGATTTGGATGTAAATACCATCAAATTAAAGCTGGAAGTCTGCAGTTACAGCACATCTTGTTCGTTTCATTTCAAATCCATTGTGGTGGTGTATAGAGCCAAAAAGTTTAGAATTGTGTCGATGTCCCAATATTTATGGACCTGACTGTATATGTTTTTGTAGTGTGTTAAGGATAAGGTTTTGCATCATTGTTATACTTGTGGGTAAGCTGATTGCTTTGATTTAATTTGTCTTGGTAATAGTAGCATTATATTATTGATTTTGGGATGTAGGTGACCCTTAAAGGAGTTTTACAGTTAATGATTGCTAGTTTGGATAAGCTGTATTGTGGTAAACCCTTTCACCAACACACCTCTGTTGGGCAGACACCTGAATGGTTTCCATCACTGTGGATCACTGTGCATAACTTCCCAATGTATTGCATGAGCAATTCAGTATATCATATTTTACAAATTAGAAGAGAATAAGTCTTATTTACTTACAGTACACATCCACTCGTATAGACTTTATTGCAGGAGAACCCAGTCCATTCTCTGCTTTACAGTAGTAGCGGCCTCCTTGGTGTCTCTGGATATTTGTAATCCTTAAGGTCTCATTGAAAACACTGGAGTCTTGAAATCTATCAGATGCACTTCCTGCTGTTTTGGTCCACCTGATCTGAGCAAGCATCAAAAAATATTGTTAGTTTGGCAGTTATAAAATAGAATTACATTTGTTCAATAAATATGCACAGGAAACTTAATGTAATTAATGTTTCATTCCAATTTCGTTAAAAGGCGACTATTGTGGCCACACTGTGGGATTCCATTTGTTTATTTAGTAAGCAAATAGCAATAAATTCAGTATTTGCAGAAAATACAATTTCCTTGTAGTTTTTTAAACATTCAGTTGTAATGCAGTACTTCGGGTCAAACATACATGCTTCTCTTCTCCAAGTGTCCAGGGGGTGGAAGAAAATCTGCCCAGGAGGTTATATTGTATATTTTATTGTCCAGACTAGATTTGCCTGCAGCAACTACTGTATCCCCTTCGGGATTGCAATGTTGTTGTGGTGGAGGGGCTTGTGTAGTTCACTGAAGCTGTGAGCTATACCATGTAGGGTCTCCCAAGATGGAAGGGTCATAGACAAATAGCAGTCCACTGGAGGAGGAACTGGCAACCCACTCCAGTATATTTGCCATGCAAACCTTTATGTATAGGCACAGAGAGTCAGACACAACTGAATGACTGAACAGACGACTGTATAGAAGTAGGCAGATAAGACTTTTATAAAGACAGCCACTATGCAGATCCTCTCTCCTCTCTGGAAACCTGATGGGGCAAGGAATGAACCATATCCACTGAAACAGTAAGGTTTAATTATAAGTTTTAAAAGCTATTTTAATTTTCTCTATGTCAAATGCTAGTTTTATTGCTAAGCAGTTACAAAATAAACAAATGTACCTCTATTGTATGAACACGTCTATGGCCCTCTAACATGTAACATGTATTTTTCTGAAATTCTTAAGCATATTCTACTATTATAATTATTATTTACTACAAATGAAATATCTAGAAAAATAAACAGTACACTTTCAAAACTCAGAGATTGCCTCCATCCTAACTAGGTCATTGAGCATTGAAAGGGGGTTATGCGGAGAGATTGGTCTAAAGGACTGCAATACAATGCAATTAGATGAAAAGACAAAACAAGCTTTCATAGACTGTCCTCACTGCAAAAGATCATTGCCAAGGGAAATTACTGTGACAAAGCATGTCTCCAGCCAAAGAAGACCACTTTGTTGGTTACACTTTGTACCTGCTAGACAAAGCTGCCACCTTATAATTGGCAGAAACCAGAAGTAGCTGGATCTGATATTCTACAACAAAATGAATACTGAACAGTTTTTACTTTTTAAATAATTGCATATGAATTTTATTAATGCCTAATTTACACATCAAATTACTGTTAGGGCATTACAATGGTAAAATTTACTTCTGCTTTACACATAGGGAAAGTGATTCTGTTAGTTCTCTGCATCTGACCTTAACCATGCTACCAGTTGCTCACACTGCTAAAAGACAAAGTGCTGTATTTAATTGTCCAAATCGCAATTACTTGAGCCTGTAATGGAGCCCGTAAATGTTACTGATATTTAATTGGCTACATTTTGCTACTCGCATTCCAATTGTGAGTTACAGGCTCAAAATCCATGTGGTTGTCAAAAACGTAACTCTGTCCTATGTCCTCTTTTGATGTTTCAAGCCTGTAAATGTTACCAGTGCTAAAGACACAAAATCCATATTCCATTACAATTCCACAAGCCCGCAATAGCCTTGAAACCCGTAAATGGCAAATGTATCAAAAATGTATATGAGTGCTAGATAGGACTCGCAAGTGGGTTAAACATCAGACCAGCATAAAAACAAATAAACACACACTACTGTACCTAAAACTACTGGAAAAGCAATGAAAGCTATTCTAAATACTTGCACAAGTCTCAAGCTCACAAATCTGCAATAAAAAATAGTGATTTGAACCTTTTATTTACGTGTTATATCGATCCCACGAATCATGGAACCCGCATGGACTAGAACAGTTGCTTTATTGATTTTTATTGATTTCTACATTTCTGGATTCCGAGTCCGATTGCATATCGGACTTCTAAACACTAATTGATTGATAAACTCCATGTTTTATTGACGTCATGATGATGGTCTCATTTATTATTGGTTCTGTCTAAAAAGTAACTTACGGGCTTTCTTATTTGATCATGATCATGCCCTAAAATGCTACGTACGGGCTTATGGTTTGCATGTTGGAGCTGTGAGCATGTAATTGCGGGCTTAAGTCAATTGCATACATCTATATATGTAAAAAATGTGTAACATGCAGACAAACGTTCAGTTTGAAGGTAATTACGGGCTTGCTATTGAATGGGACCCAATGTATTTGAGCAGCATGAGAGACTGGTAGAATAAAGCCCCCTCTGTGGGTGTGGCTTTAGGTCACAGCAATGCAACATGGAACCCCACAAGAGAGAGGACAGGTAGGAAGAGGTAAATTCCACAAGGGCAGAACCTGTTACTCATGGGGCTTCTTAAAAGTAAATTAAGTGTAAATTTGATATCATAATTACATTGACAATTAATCAATATAGTTAAAACATTTAGATAAAACATTGTGTTGCTTAATGGCAATGTTATCATATTCCTGCTCTGAGCAATCCCCAGATTTCAACTCATTCTTAACACATTGCCTGTTAAATTCAGATATTTCCTCTAGAACTCTTGTTAGCTTTAGATTGGAAGTTTGCGAGTTTTTAATCTTATAGGATGCTTGAGAAAGTACTCTATATGCAAGATTATAAGCTCAAACACAAGGCCCTCTATTATTTTAATTTGTATTGAAAATGTTTTTGCCTTGTACTCGTCCTATGTATGGTGCTGCGGAATATGTTGGCGCATTATAAATAAAAGATAATAATAAAAAAGATAATAATGTGCATTAAAATGATAATGCAGTGGAGTGCTCATAGTGAAAACTTTGCAATACCAGCAAAATGACACATTATGTAGGGTCCTAAAATGGTGTAACATTCATATAAATGAGACATAAATCTCCAGCCTAGGGTAGCAGCTTCACAATATATAAAATGGCATAAACTGCACCTTCTTAATGTATAAAAAAATCTTTTACTAAAGTTATTAAAAAGGATACTTAAAATTATAATGGAATATAATGTTGAATCAGGAGCAAAGTTGAAAAATGTAAAATGTTTTTGGACCAATTAAATAGGTGCAAAACCTTTAATGGCCCATTACTGTATTAATTCAGCCAGATTTAAGAAGTTAAAGTTGATCGTCAGATTAAGTATATGCTAACTTTTACTCTGAACCCTTTATATTAAACTGAATATAACTCGCCATCCGTTTTAATGGTAGGAATTATGCCAAATGGACTTAAGGTGCTATGGGAATGCCCAAATGGCTTTACGACCAGATATTTATGTACTTTGTAGTTTTTGTCCAACCACAAACTTAGACTCAAGCTTCAAAGGTTAATGAAGGTGGCATTTTGCCAAACCTTTACTCCAATCTCTTGATGTTATAGCTCAATAAAAATGCTCTTCAAAGGATTAATGAGTATTTCATCAAACATCCCTTCTTAAATGCCTTTTCCTTGTGTTGTATTTTTAGACTTCTTAACTATTTTAAAGCCATAGCCTTATAATGCTTTTGTAAAGAACTAGTATCGGTAATGGGCAAAAACTTTTATGAAGACACAAAAATAAAAATACAGCAAAAAATAGAGCACAGGCTCCGTTGGTGAAATAATATCATATTTATTACAAACAAGTACATAAATAAATACATAAAAACCTGTTTACAAATGTCCAGATGTAGACATGATGACACAAGAAAATAGAAGGAAACAACACATTTTCATGGTCCAAATCCAACGTTCTCAGTTGGCTTTTTGTAAGGAGGATTTTATGTAATTGTTTTGTTTATTAAGTGTTTTATTTTACCACCGGAGCTTCTTCTCTCTCTTCTGTTGTGTATTTTAGGTTGGCCTAGAGCTGTAAAGCTTCTGATATTTGAAAGAGATAGTTGCAGAAACATTTGTGGTGAAGAAATACTATGTACAATATAGGAAATTATGCTTGGGATATAAATTTTGCTTTGTTTTACGAATCATTGAGTATGTTAATAAACCCTCCATATCAGTGCTGGTAACAATTGGGTTGTTAAAAGAATCAAAACAACTTTTAAATGTATTACCTACTTATGCAATGGTATGCTTTCCTGACCATCTCAATTCTTCTCTTCTAATACCGCCCTTATCTCTAATATACGTAGGTGGGAGTCTTGAAGGCTGACATTAGATCATTTGCACTTACTGAATTGGTATTTGCATTTTTATAATACACACAATTGACCTTTCCAATCCTCTTTCCTTTCAAGTATGAAGGAAGATTTTAAGTTGATACATAACAGGGGAAGTCTGTATAAAACAATAATATTGGTAACCGAGCCTACGTATAATTTCATATAATTTCATATAATTTCATATAAATTCAATATTTTTTAGCTATATTTTTTTAAAGAATTCTGAGGATAACCAGTTCTAGTAACAGAATATTTCAACAAGAGAAGAACAATCTGTTTTTAAGGAAGCATTAGACAGAATTCACTAGCGTCCCAGGGGTCGCAATGACATTTTTCTCCAAAAACAGGCTAAGTGAACCACTTCTCAGCTACCTTCAAACTTGGTGAATTTTGGCCAATGGGTTCTAGGATTAAACCTACTATGTGTTAATTCACCTGGCTGGAATACTTATTGTTATTAATTTCCCACTGACATCTCTAATTTACTGATTTTGCCCACTCAAAATACACAAATGGTTATTGTTAGCCATGAGGCCATATTTCTGTTTACAATCCACCATATATTTTCAATTCCACATAACATTAAAAATATATTATAAAAGGGAGGGGGTACATTAATAACAGCAAATGATCTACCCCTACCTCTATTTACACCAGTAAGTAGCACATTATTAAAAACTAACACATGATCTTGAGGCATCAATTTAAAAATCACTCTACGATATTTGAAAAGAGGAACCAAGATAAAAAATAAATACAACATCCCTCAAGATGCGTTGATTGATTTCTGACTACACTTGTCAACTGTTCAAACAATTCTCTTTATTGCGTTCTCATAATGAGAAAACATAATGCCGTTCATACATAAATTTAAATTTTTATGCTGTGAAAAATGTATGAACAGAGTGATTTTTTCCCTTCTGATAATGCTGGGTACTAATTTAAGCATGAGTCAACTTGAGTTTTGTCAGTTGCTCAGTGAACATTTGTAAAAATTTTCAGTGAGCTGAATAATGTCACACTAAATCATTGTCAATTTTCATAACAAGAACACAGTTAATAATGAAACAGCTGTTTCATACTGGGCGCACCCCCAAATACTCAATTTAATCTAAAAGCATTAGAAGGTTACAAAGAATTTTATTATGTAAACTCACCATTGCGGTATCAAAACTGTTTGGATAAAAATAATGTATATGAATAATCTTATTTCATAATTTTAAATCAAATATAAAATATATTGAAACAAGTCTGTGAAATTTCAGATATTATATATTGGTACTAGCGACTTGCCCATCAAAAAATGAGGGTCAATAAAATTGTAAGGCAGGTAATGCTGTTTGCCATCCAATGTAAGGCTTTTGGTCCTCTGAGTATCTTGGGCGCTCATTACAAGTCCCACACTGAGCCCCTTCGGAGCTCATTGTGAGCCTCTCCTCTCGTGTACTTTTGTTCTTCTGAGCACCCTGGGCGCTCATTGCGAGCTTCTCCCCTGCTCTTTTTATATATATATATATATATATATATATATATATATATATATATTTTAATAACAATTAATTAATTAATATAATAATTAATTAATATACTTTACCTATTTCTAATTAATATATCCAGCAATCAATATCCTGAAGAGCTAACAATCTCTTTTGTTTTTCCTGCAGCATACAATGTACATTTGCACTGTTGCTGACCTGAGGTGTAAGTGTCAGCAATGTGGCAAGTGTGCAGTGTAAATAGGCTGCGTGCACGAGGCTAAACCGTTTGTTTAGTAGTGTAATGCATTATTTTAGAATGGTAATGTTATTAGGTGCAAGTTAGTGTTGTGTATGTGTTACGCGGGTGTGGAGCATTTTCCATCCTTCCTAATAGTGTATTTTATACATCGTACGTTCCTGTGTGAAAAGTCTTATGTGCCTGGCGGTGCTTTGCGTAGTTAGGGGTCATGTAGCCTCGTTTTCGCTTTTTTTCGGCTGCCATTTTTTTTCTTGCTTAGACGATTTTTAAGTCCCGAAAATGCTTAAAATCAACTAAAATTTGCATGCAATCTCACTCCCAGACATCCTGCCCCCCCGTGCTCTGTGTGAGGTTTCTTTATGTTTTTTTGTTATTTTGCATTATTTTTATTGTTTTTTGATCTACGATTTTCAGCCATAAACTTCGTATTTTTGCGACCTCTTATTATTTTTTATTTCTAAGTCCTGCTGGTTGTATTTTTTATGGTTCTTCTGTAAATGTACTATTTTATGCTGCAAATAATGATGCACTGTTTATATAACTATACAAAGCAGCAAAATGTATTATATAGAAATAAAAATGAAGTAAAATATAAGCATGTTCTGTGGAGCTTTAATGATAATAATGTGCTGTTTCATTTTGATAACATTTGGACTTATTATGTCAATTTGTTTTAACCACAGGCTAGTAAGCACGCTATGTCACTATGTCACAGATATTTACTACTCTGTGGTATTGTGCACCTGTCAATGTACAATTATCAAACAAGTTGTGTCATAAATTAGCACATTAGAACTGCATATTATCATATTGGAGTGAGCTATAAAATGCTGAATATCTCAAGAATGATTTACTGTATATGTATAGTACAGTGCCTAGCTCACTTTACAAAGAATCCAATGGGATGCTGGGATGTCAGGGTGTCTTTAACATTAATTCACCATAGCTATGATTACTATAGCGAGCACAGATTTATATTGCAGTCTTTGGAGGCACAATAGGATGGTTGTTCAGCAATCCTTGGATATTGAACACAGTGGCAAATCATTTAGATATGTATTATATCTATTAGCTTTGTTGTAAATACAATGATTTACTTTTTGCGCTGACCAATTATACATTGTGGAATTTGGAAAAAAAATAAGAGCAACTTACATCAGATTTACTTTTTTGTAGCCATTTTTTATACGATATAGAGTGTTCTTAAAGGACCTCTGTGGTTCCATATTTTCAGCATGTTCTTTTGACAAACTATACATAATAATGGTGAAAGTATTTAAAAAAGTGAAAAAAAAAAAAAAAACATATTTTAAATGTATTATTATTATTAATATTAGTAGTAGTAGTAGTAGTAGTAGTAGTAGTAGTAGTAGTAGTAGTAGTAGTAGTATCAGTTATTTTGTAATATGGGAATATTTTTGTGTCTGTATCTGAGAGGTGAGCTTGAAGGGAGAGAACCACATTTCTGCCTCAATTGATATGTGGCAATCCTATATGACCTAGGTTAATGCAAGAATAATGAGTGCATAATGCCACATTTGGCTGGTAAATCAACTGAAGCAAGCAGCTTGACCAATGTAGGAAAAGCCTGCATTAACAAATAATTACATATATTAGTTACTGCATTAATGGTTATATTTAGACAAATGTTTTTATTTGATTACCCACCAGATATAAGGTAATTGTCAGTAATCTTTTGTGCAAAGCTACCAGTCTTTTGGTAATCATTGAGCCCATCCAACAGGTAGCTGCGGCTCTTGTTTCTATTGTATTTCCAGATAAGGTAACATTGCATCAGGATGACATCACCAAGGAGACATGTTAGTAGCAATCACTAATAACTTTACACGTTTCATCCACTACAGGGCATCTTCAGGAGACTAAATATTTTATTATTGTATATAATATCATCTTAGAATATTCAAGACTGATCCAAACAACAGCTCTTTTTAATATATGATTCTACATGATTGACAAGGCTGCAGTTAACTTGTGCTTCATTTCTACCTAGCAGCAAAAACTAAATATTTTACCATTAAAGTATTACTTATTTTATGCAATATGTGTAAGAGTGATGTCCCATGAAAAGCCTGAATTGAGTCTAGCAGTCATTAAAAAGATGTTATTGGCACTGTCAGTTAGTAACCTTTCCTGTATTCCACAGCATGCCTCTGTATTTGTCAATTATCTATGGAAACAAATTTGTTCATATTTGTCACATATTATCTTCATTCAGAAAAATTGCCACTCTGTATCAGTCTGCGCCTTCATTTATCTCCGCTATCAAGAAAGTAACAGTGTGTTCCAGTGCGAGATAAATTAGTGGTGTAGGGAAGATGGAGAAATGAAGAGATCTCCTGTGGGTGTTTGTAATCACAAATTAGTTCTATTTCTAATTATATGCCAATGTATTATTAATAGAACTTTATAAGTTCACATTGCAACATAATTAAGAGAGATGTTCAGTCAAGCTGTATTTAATTCATATATGATAATGAATAGAAATGCCATATATTAATGTCAACTTGTTTACGATATAGCCACACCTCCCCTTTAAGACGCAAGTTGATGAAAAATTCAGTATATATTGGAGGTTGGGTATAAGAGGGTGATGACTTTATCTTATACGATTTATCATAAGAGCCTACCCAGATGGAGTAATAATGATATGCTCTTTTGTTTGATCACTGTCTGTTGTGAGAGATAAGTAATCACCTGAGATAATGTAATTGGGAAAATGGGAGGACTTTTTCATGTAATTTATGCTGAAAATGCCCAATTATCACATTAAATTATCTAGCATTCCACTCAAACAATTTAAATAAAATAACTGCAATCTTATTTATTGTTGTTGTTTATGTCATGACTTTTTGATGTGATTTTTGGGGCCAGAGTGGAACTCCTATGAACCCCACATGCAAGGGCCCTGTATGGCCCAAAGGCAAACTGTCACAGCCCCTGAAGTCATGGACTCTGTTCTTGGGACCCCTGGCACATCTGATTTGCTGACATCAAAAGCCTATCAAAATGGACATTCAGTGTTATTTTAAAAGCAACTGATGTGAATGCCTTGTTGCTTATTTAGTTTGTGAATTTATGTCCTATCATTGCTTATTGGGTGAAATATAGTGGGGGTAAATAAATGAGTGAACTTTTAAAGAAAATTGCACATACTGTATAAAGAAGTATTGCAAATAGAGACCCTGTCGTTTATTGCTCCCCAAGGGGTTGTCAAGAGAGGATGAACAGAGAAGAAGAGTGTTGATAAAAATGTGGAATCACAACAAGGGAACTTTCCAGACCCCCTAGACATCTGGAGGCTGTGGGGGCGATCAAACAAGCCCTGGTTGCCCAAGAGGGCTGGACTATACTGGGGATATTTTTGGGGGGGAGTATGTTAAGTATGTATGGAAGAAGAAAAAAGTGAAGTCTGCCTGTACACTAACCAACAGTGTGGACTATGTCTTGTATTCTGTGCTATCCTAACTAAAGGGATTACGTGACAGTTGGCAGTGACTGGGCTCAGTTTGTAAACCAGATATTCTGATTGAGGTTCCTGGGCACTGAGATAAACACAAAACCTCACCATTCAGGGGTGTCCTGTAAGCTGAAAGCAGGAGGTTGTGGGGTGTACTTGATCCCCTCGCCCTGGCTCATAACAGTTTAGTCGTTCAGTTGTGTCCGATAATCTGTGGCCCTATGGACCGCAACACGCAGGCACATCTTGTGTCTGAGTTGTACTTATCCATACGTTTATTTTGCCAAGATACTGGAGTGGATTGCCAGTTCCTAATCTAGTGGACTGAGATTTGTCTGACCGCTCTGCTATGACCTTCCCATCTGGGGTAACCCTACATCGTATAGCTCACAGGTTCATTGAAGCACACAGACCCCTTCACCATGACAAGGTGGTGATCCAGAAGGGGAATATTATTTATATACATGTATGTATCTCTACAATAACTGGATATTTCCTGTGTCACTTTAAATTGGCTATATTTGGGGGGGTTTGCCTTTAGTGTGATGTTCTAAAGAGATGGACTGTGAAGGGAACCTACGGCACTAGTGCAAGAAGTTGTGGGTCATTGGCATAGTTCAATGAAATATGTAGGTATCTTACAGTATTTGAGATGGAGATCTATAGTAGGACATTTGATAAGATGGGGATTAGGGAAGAAACATAACTTTTTCCTGATGAGTGACATGGCAAGAGAGGTGGCATGCCATGAAGGTGATGATATGTGATGAATGGTGACATATTTTTAGCCATTGTTTCTGTTTGTGATAAGAGAGCTAAAAATTGTAAAATGAGTAATTTGTTAAAATTCATATGTAATGTGGGTGAGTTGCTAAAATGGGATGAGGGGGCATCTCAGAAATGTAACTGTAACATCATCCAATATTTGTCATAGACAAAACCTCAGTAAGGAAAACCACTGGCAAGGGCCACATTAAGTGGGAAAATCTTATTTTAATTAAAAGGATATTTTGTTGATAAAAGTTTTTATCTGAGTGACTTAGTTATATCCTCCTCAATGCAATTGCCATATACAATGTACACTTAATTTACTTCTAATAACCCCAAAGTAACAAATTCTACCCTTCAAGAACTTTTTTTTTCTTTTTTCATGTTCTGTCTTATGTTGGATGCCATGTTTCACAGCTGTGGACTAAAGCCACATAAACAGGGGAGGGGCATCACACTACTAATGTCTTATGCTGTTACAAGTATACAGTGACATGCTGTGTATCTGTATGCAGCAGCATTACACTGCTATTGTGAAGCACCTCCCCTGTAGGTATGACCTTAGGTCACAGCTGTGAAACATGGCCCATATTTGAATCCCTGTTTAAATCTCATTGAGACTAACAGGAAATGCACAGCATGTAAGTATCTTTGGCATGCAAGTATAACTCCCCCATTTCTATTGCTCCTCAATGGCTTATAGGGGTAAGCCCCCAAGTATACAAAACATTTGAATCTGGTTATTGTGCATTTCATTCTTCATCTGAAAAAAAAGAAAACACACTGTTACAGATTAACAAATACCCTTTCTGATTTACTTTACATATAATTGTAGTTACAGTGCACCACTACTTTACTATGTAAAGCTTATCATCTGCTACTACCCTAACCCTGGACTGTAACCCTAAGTCTAACCCTATACCTAACCTTAACACTAACCCTAAAATATTTAACAATGTTGTTGTGCCACCTACTAGCTGCTGTGTGCCACTGCTGGCAGGTACAAAACAAGAAAGGTCCAAATTGTCTTAAGGAGACAAAATTCTTAGTGAATACCATAACGTACAACACTCTCTAAAAACACAAATACGATAACCCAATGGTTAAAGTTTACAAAGTGGTAAGAAATGAACAGGACTTTTTTAGTGTACTGCAGCCCTTCATGGCCCTTAGTAATAAAAAAATAATTAGATAAATTATATTTTGAAATCAAAATTTAGCCTGCAAAAACAGCCTACTCAGATTATTTCAGATTTTAGAATACTGCCAACCAATCAGAAACAGCTACTACAAATCTGCTGCATCAGCTGTGACTTGAAACTTTAATCTAAGAGTAGATAAGGTGCGCTGTCCTACTGTGTAACAGGCTACTAAGACTGAAAAACTGCTCATTAGTATATGTTTATTACAGGGTCAGGACGTTTTTTATTGTTACGTTGAAAATTAGAACACAGTCGCGGAGAAGGAGCTTGTTTACTTCAATGAAGCTGTGAGCTATACCATGTAGGGTCACCCAAAATGGGCAAGTCATAGCAGAGAGGTCAGACGAATCACAGTCCCCTGGAGAAGGAACTGGCAACCCACTCCAGTATCTTTGCCAAGAAAACCTTATGGGTAAGCACAACATAGGGTCACAGAGAGTCAGACACAATTAAACGACTAAACAACAAATACATCTAAATACTTGCGCAGGGAAGATAAAGGCAAATAGAGAGAAGATTCCTTTTCAGCCGGCTGACTGGTACAAAGCCAGTAAAAGACTTGAATTTATAGCCCATGGAATCAAAAGCCATCTGTGGCAGAGAGGTGTTTAATCAAAGCTAGTGGCAAGCAGGGACTAAAATTATTGAATTGAGGCCAGATGTATCTTCAGGTTCATAGGGCATTTTTATGTTTAACTCTGTTTGATTTTTAAAGACAGGAAAATGCATATATTCTTAAAGGCATTTTACCGTTCCAGGACAAAGATTTATCTTCCACCTCCAGCTCTTTGTTTTGCAATAATATCTTATGCATAATTGCATATTTAATGTGAATTATTAAACATTGCAAAGTATGTAAAATTTATTTTTTCACAGTAAAAATGGTAGAATATTCAGTTAAAGGAAGTAGAACAAACCATACTGTTAGAATCATCTGTGGCCCCTTATTAATTAAAGTACCTTTAATTAGTTACAGAGATGACAAATGTGTGTTTTTTTTTACAAACTAATCTAAGCTATGAGCATAATACCATTTTTATTGATTTTTTTAGCTGATTCTGGGGATTCCGACTAGGAATGCTATTCTAACTCTGGCCTATGAGAGAGGTTTAGGATCTTTACTGTTTCATCCCCAGCAGTGGCGTGCAGCGGCAATTAGGTGGTGCGATGGTTGCTTGTTGAGACTTTCTTCAATTTGTTCTTAGGGTGAGTGTAAGATTAGAGGTTAGGGTTTATAGTTAGGGTTTAGGGTTAGGCTAGTTGCAGATGATAAACTTTACATAGTAAAACATCCGCATGCACAGCTCGCCATTACTTTACTATGCAAAGCTTATCATCTGCCACTATCCTAACTCTGAACCCTAACCCCTAAATCTAATCATAACCCCTAAATCTAACCCTAACACTTAACGCTAACCCTGAATCCTACCCTTACATTTAACCCTAAATCCTGACCCTAACCCCTTAATCTAACCCTAAAAGAATAAATTGAAGAAAGTCTTGGAGAGCCACAGTAGCGCCACATAGTGGTCACTGCTGGCAGGTACAAAACAGGAAAGGTATTTTTGTTTCCTATTGGGGGTTAGTCTTCTATTTAGATGTAGTAAAATTGGTATTTACAATGGTAGAACTAAATAGGGAATTCATTGCTCCCCCCCCCCCCCCCCCCCGATGTTGCAATTAAATCAAAATGTAATACTCTACATAAAAAATAATGGCTGTATTTTTTACATTTTAGTCTTCCTAAAATATGTTTCACATTATCAATCCCCCTTCTTCATGATAGTATGCTATACATATGCCACTTACGGGTTCTTTATCCAACACTACACATCAGTTATTGTTTTTCTGTTGATCATTGTTACAAGAAAAAAGGAATGTAAAAGTAAAATGAGATGACTTTCAGAACATATTATTCATATCTAGAATCTTGTGGTTATCCAGGCTGGTTGCCTAGCAACTATCAGGTAACCTAAGAGAGACTGGACGCCTATACGTAGAATGACGCAAGGACAGATATCTATTGTTAGATTGCATCTGGAAGTGGTGCCGAATCTGCTGAATCACTAACCGTGGCTCCATTGTTCCCTTACTCTTTTGTGTTTTATAGTGTTATATATTTACAGATGTCAGACTTAAATGAAATGGAAGGTTCGCTGTTTTAATATTAAAATAAATAACATTGTTTGCTTATCTAAGCATCATTTTATTAACAAGTGCTTAAAAGCTCCGTTTTTATTTATTACAACCTTCCAAAAAGTTCCTACAAAGCTCCGCCCCCACAGCTCATGCAAACAGTGTTTTTATTGGTTATTGATGTACTGGCCACTTACAGACTGTTTCTCAACAGAATGTTTTAGATGCTTTTAAGAGACAATCTGTGATTGGTTAGTACATCTAGTACCAATAGATACTATTGTGCATAAGTTACACTGGGCAGAGCTTTGTTGGGACTATTTGAAAGGTTTCAGTAAGTAAAAACATGCAAATAAACACTTGGGTAGTTTTATTTTAACAGTGAAGCCTCTATGCCCATGTAATTAAAATAAGGCTGCAGTAAGTACACAGGCCTGATAATGTTTAAAGAAGTTAAACTCTTTAGGCAATTTCATTTTTTTTTAATAAATATTTTAACTACGTGACTTAATTGTTTTTATCCTTGTTACAGATTCTCACATTCTGGAGCCTCCTCCTTTCTTCCTGTTCTCTCTCATGAAAACTGCCATCTTGCAGAGTTGTTAACAAAGGCTATCCCACCGTGGAGGGGTATCACACTCCCAGTGTAATTCTGCTGCATGGAGACATACGGCATGCCACTATTTGATTGCTAACAGCATTACACTCATTGTATGATGCCCCTCCCCTCTAAGTGTGGCCTTACAGTGCAACTACTTAAGATGACACCTCTCCAGGGATCCATATTCTTGTCTGAGCTAATGCTTTCTGCTACTTTCTTGGGAGGGTATGTCCTTGTAAACTAATGTTTTAGATGCCACTTTCCCATTGTCATATACAGCTGTAATTAATGCTCAACACATTGGGCCTCATTCAAATGTGATTTGGCCAATTGAATAGGGCTCTATATAAGCACAGAGCATATTTTTACAGAAGTTGTTGGTTAGTGAAGACCTTGCTTTTGGATAGAAGTTCACTACTAAAAACTTCTCTAAAAAAATATGCTATGTGCTTGGCCAAATAGCAATTGGAGCTTTTTCGTCTTTCTCTGGAGCCCCCTTTGGACCAAAAACATTGGATAAATAGTTTTTTCCCTTTGTATATTATACACTTTCAGTGATTTTCTCTGTTTAAAAGTATAAAAGTAGCTGGATTATATTTTCTTTTGCCCGAGTTATCAAGAAGTTCATAATATATATGTGCAGTTTTTGCTAATGTTTAGTGGTCCTTTAACTTGACTTTGAGTGCATGCTGTAAGTAAACAAGCGTGATCTTTTTTCATCATGCATTGGCAGTAAGTGAATCACTTGATCTCATTTTCCTGCTGTGCATCTAAATGGGACGTTCTTTCCAACATATAGAACACAGAAACATGGCAGGCGCTGAATCGGAAAACTGGAGATTAACCAGCAAATCAATTATTTCCTGCAAAGAAAAAACAACGACAATGTAGCAGGAAAATAAACACTAAAATCTATTAGAAGGGGAAAGAACATAACCATTTAAAAGTCTTTCTGTATGTTCAGTTAGCTGAATTTAATTTGAACAGGCAGAGGTGGGCCAACCGTGTGTCTAGAGTATTGCTGTTAGGGGAACCTAGAGGATTTAAATCAGGATGACTCAATGGCCTTATAGTGGTATCTCTAGCACCTTTCTTCCCCCCTAGGACTCTTCTCCAAATCAGAGCTGTCAGTCAGGTCAAGCACTTTGCTATTGGCAGATAGCTGATTGCCTCATCACTATCAAACTTGATTGCTCCTGGGGAACAGAGCGCTGAACTGAATAACTTAATTGGCTAAAAGTCAAAAAACATATTGTGGAGCCAGGAGAAACTAAGTGGTGACTAAGCTAAAAATTTAGGTATGCACAATAAATTGTTGTAAAGAAATAAACAACCAACAGTGCTTTAGTAGATCATTCTTGCCTATGTCACAAAGTGGAATTGTTTTAATATACTGTGGCAGACTAGTAACTTTGTTAAAGGGGAAATTTAACAATTAACAAATTTAACAAATATGCAACAAGCTAACAACCACAAAAGCTAAAGGACCCCAAAAATTGTAATTGATGCTAATTCATGGAGTTATGATCAGTTAATGTCAGGCTATTTCACTATGTTGCCTCTGCCTGAATAAGTAATATGTTCTGTACCATGCAGAGCATAATGAATATTAATTAGAAAAAGGTGTAGAAGCTTTGATTTGTAACTGCTTTTGCAAGCAGCAGGGGTATTAGAGTCTGAGTCTGTGGCACACAGCTATTGCTGCTGTCTTAGTCTTGGGTTCAGTTCTTATAAGGGCACTTTTTTTTTAATTGCCATTTAAAAAAATGAAACATGCTTTTGGTTATATAAAAAAATATATATTAATATGAGATAACTGTGTGGAATATTCTTTATTTTAAAAACAATTATTTGATTATTTATGTGAACTAGTTATTTAAAATCATATATATATATATAAGCCGCCCACATATAAGCCGCACCTGTGAAATGCAAGGGAAAAAAAAGATAATATCCAAATATAAGCCACAACTTAAGTTCTTTTGGGGGTTACAGGTCGAAATTTGTAGCTTGCAAAACGTTACAATCACTAAAATCGTAAATCGCTATTCAATTGCTCAATGCCGCAGGCACTCACACCCATAAACGGCAAATGTAAACGAAAATCCTAAATTTTACATTGGTCTTATATAAAGAAAAGTACAAAACATGGACAGTAATATTTAGCTCATCTGTATCATATAATTATCATCTCATCATGTGTACGACACAATAATAATGAGACATTAAGGCCACACTTGCTTCCTTTCTATTTACATAGATCATTAGATTAATAAGTGGCATCATAAAACTTGCACAAAATTAGGGGGTGGATAACTAAAATTACACCAATAAATGGTTAATGATAATTCTGAGCTTCCATAGTCTATAGGAGGAGAGAAGAAATGGGGATAGGAGCCATGGGTGTAGGGTCACAAGGGGGACAACCCCCCGCCCCCCCAGATTTTTCCATCTGTGTTGAGAAGCATTTGTGTGGTATTTTATTCTATATGCGGTATCCCCCCCCATATTTTCTTTGGCTCCTGCACCCATGGTGGGAGCGGAAGAGAAGAGGCAGAGGTATGGGGAGAAGGACAGACAAAATATGATGTGGCTAGAAATACACATATGGGGGGAATATGAAGAATGCTATTGAGCCCTGTGAGCTGAGCAAAATAGGATGACCTTTACTTTGTTTTATTTTTAGTAATTAAGCATGGCGGATATTTGTTAAGTCATTTTATAAAATACACCTTCTGAACCTTGAGTACAAATTAATAGATTAACACAGTAAAATTTGCCAAAACATACATGTTTATATACTATAGTGTAACTTTGTATTAACGTATAATGCATCCATATATAAATGGGTTCAAACTTACGGTAGGTCTGCATTAAGAAACCTTAATGTGATAAGTATCTCCATCTGCATACGGGGAAAGCGATGAATGACATTAGAATTACGGTAATTGCGCAACAGTCTCAAGCCCGCAAATCAGCAATAATTTTTTTATGGTCACGAATATAAGCCACACCCGTAATTTCCAAGCTCGTAAATCGAAAAACAGGGCAGCTTATATCCGGGCTAATACAGTATATATATATATATATATATATATATATATATATATATATATATATACACATATATATAATTTTAAGTAACTATTTCACATAATCATATATACTGTATATACAGTATATATATATATATATATATATATATATATAAATATATATATATATATTTTGTTAAAATAATTAAATAAGTTTAACTTTTATACACTTTAAAGCAGAGTGTGTTGTTGTAGTAGTTTCAGAAAATGGTTTCATTAGTAAGTCATTGGTGCTAAATTAATGGATCATTTAAAGTTACAATCTTGTGCTCTTTTACACCATGAAGAGCACTTACAGTGAGGTAAATGGCCCTTTAATCATGAAACAGTTAGTAGGCAGGATAGACTGTGTTTGTAAATAGACTTAATACTTTAGATATTTTAGCTGTTATTAGTGTAATTAAAACAAATAGATCATTTCAACATACAATCTTGTGCTCTTTCACACCATAAACAGCACTTACAGTGAGGTAAATAGCCCTATAGGCCATGAGTTAGGTTTAACACTGTGAGAACACATTTGAGGCAACTAGTAACAGGATGTGGACTGGAGTCTATTGTGTCACCTGTGTTCACAGTGTTAAACCTAACTCATGGCCTGTCTGGGAGTTCTGAGCAGATGTTTGAGGATCATTACTTAATATGTAAGTCTACATTTGAATACTAGCTATATTAGTCATAGTTACACTTTCTCAAGTCTACAGGTCCTGCTGTAAAATCAACAGATTTATTAGTGACATTTTGTCAGAGTTAGCGCTGGTAAAGAAAAGTAATTAAGACTTAAGGGCTTTCCAGTACACTTTAATAGTTAATGTGTCGCTACTTTGTGTGCGCGTCTAGAATAGCTTGGAATCCTGTAACAATATCACCATAATGCATATTTCTTGTAGAACTATTACTAAAATAAAAATTCAAATGATTAATTTTCAGTGTGAATATATTCAGTCCGTCTGACAGAGGAGCAGTGATTAAATGGAAGGAAGTCTGTGACTTATGATAAGGTGCAAACTCCTGCTTCCGTTACACGTCAATATTAATATATTGGCAAATAAGGATTTCTTTTCATATTCTGCATAGTTCAGATAAACATTTTCATACTCAGCAAATATTTTGCAGTTCCTCTGAAAAAGTATAATTGCTCTGTGTTGTTTTACAGAATAGTAAAGTATAAAACCACTGTAGCAGCATTCCTTTTGTGCTGCACAGTAACATTACTTTTAAGGTGCTAATAAACTGGATATGCTGTTGTCAAATCAGCACATTACCCTGTCTGCTACCATGACTTTGAAGATATCCTTGGTGTGTGTTGCCTTTAGCACAGTAATATGTTAGCTTTTTATACTATGTATTGTTCCTGCAAAATATTTCACAGATGCTATGTGATATTGAATAAATATAAATATAATACATCCAGAGCTTTGCTTAAAGCTGTATAGTACAGCAAGCATATGCTTAAAGGAAGCTATGTTTAAAATGGTATTGGATTCCAAGAGTGAAGCCTTTGTGGGCACATTTACATGCCCATGCCCAGGTTCCCAGAATGCAGTGTAATAACTGTATTTCTCAGAATTTTGAGCAGAAAACTGTTTTTTTTAACCTTTTTTAGACATTCAAATGCGAACACAGATGTACTATTTATTTACTGTACTACTGTACGGTGGAGGGCTTCTATCGCTCTTTTGCCCACCATAAATTAAATGATTGTTGTGGTGAACTACCTGCCAACAAAATCTACTACACAAGCTAAGGAACCGGCCCCACGCTGATGAGATGCAGTAACCTGGAAACAGCTGTATGTGGGTGGGATTCTGGGCTTGTGTATAATTCAGCCCAGTATTTGCTCATTTGTATATCCCCACCCAGTTTCCCAGAGTATAGAGTACAGTGCAATGATGATATTTCTGGGAAACCTGAACAGGAAATAAATTTTTTACTTATTTTTAGACATTCATGGGATTTAAAATGTACTGATATAGATAACCAATATTAGTTTATATTACGTATTTTACATTGATATGCATGCCACATATTTAAATGTTAACAGAAACAAACAGAAAAAGAGAAATAAAATGAAATACAAATAGTTAGCAATACAATTATTTAACAATTTTAAATTATCCCCTCTAAATATCAATTAGTATAATTTATACATCCCTTATATTAATTGTTGATCCTAAAATTGCACTTCCAAGTGTAGTTAATTTCTAACACCGTCTTAATGTGCAAACAACTTTATCATTAAGATGAAAAAGTTATGTATTTTGTGAGTTTCAAATTATGATTGTTATACTGTTATACAGAGATATCTTCACATTGGATACTGAAAAAAACAACAATAAAGTAGTTTGGACATTATGACGCTGTTGAAATGAAATGTATGTAAGGGATATATAAATTATACTTATTGATATTCATTGTGGTGATCATTTCAAATTGTTAAATAATTGTGTTTCTATTTTTATTTAATTCACTGTTTATTTTATTAACCTTTACATATGTGGCATGGAAAACAATGGAAATGTGTAATATATGAGAATTATTCAGAATTAATAGAAACAAATATTGGTTATCTATCCTGATATATTAAGGGATGTCACCCAATTTGGAGGAGTACAATAAATTATTTTTCTGGTGCATCTAAACATGCGGTTTTTATAGATATTCAAGTTACTATGTCTTAGAGAGCAACCTTACAATAAGGCAAAATTGAAAATAATCGATTATGAATCTATAGCATCTATTAGAGCGCTCTCTCTCTCTCTCTCTCTCTCTCTCTCTCTCTCTCTCTCTATATATATATATATATATATATATATATATATATATATATAGTGCCTTGACAAAGCATTCACCCCCCCCCCCCCCCCCCCTTGGCATTTTTTTCGTTTTTTGTTGCCATCCCTTAGATTGTAAGTTTGCGAGTTTTCAATGGTGTGTCCGTGTATTGGAAACAAGCACTATGTGCATTTGATTATATGCTCAAAAACGGGGCCCTCCATTCAAGGTGTTAAGTTTGTTTTTTGCCATGTAGAAAACCCCTGTACAGCGCTAAGGAAAATGTTGGCGCGATATAAATAAAGACAATAATAATAATAATAATAATACAACCTGGAATTAACATGGACTGTTTGAGGATTTGCATCATTTAATTTACAGAACATGCCCACAACTTTGAAGATGTTTTTTTTTTTTTTTTGTAGAGCCACCTTTTGCGGCAATCACAGCTCCAAGTCGCTTTGGATAAGTCTCTATGAGCTTGCCACATCTTACCACTGGGATTTTTGACCATTCCTCCTTGCAAAACTGCTCCAGCTCCTTTAAGTTGGATGTATTGCGCTTGTGAACAGCAATCTTTAAGTCTGACCACCATTTTTCTATTGGATTGAGGTCTGGGCTTTGACTAGGCCATTCCAACACATTTACATGTTTCCCCTTAAACCACTCAAGTGTTGCTTTAGCAGTGTGTTTGGGGTCATTGTCCTGCTGGAAGGTGAACCTCCGCCCTAGCCTCAAATCACGCACAGAGTGGTACAGGTTGTGCTCAAGAATATCCCTGTATTTAGCACCATCCATCTTTCCCTCAACTCTGACCAGTTTCCCAGTCCCGTTTTCTTTGATGACCGAAAAGTTCCATTTTAGTCTCATCAGACCAGAGCACCTTCCTCCATACATTTTGGAGTCTCCCACATGCCTTTTTGCAAACTCAAAATGTGCCATTTTGTTTTTTGCTGAAAGTAATGGCTTTCTTCTGGCCACTCTGCCATAAAGCACAACTCTATGGAGCGTGCGGCTTATTGTCGTCCTATGTACAGATACTCCAGTCTCTGCTGTGGAACTCTGCAGCTCCTCCAGGGTTACCTTAGGTCTCTGTGGTGCCTCTCTGATTAATGCCCTCCTTGCCTGGTCCGTGAGTTTTGGTGGGCGGACGTCCCTTGGCAGGTTTGCTGTTGTGCCATGTTCTTTCCATTTGATTATGATAGATTTGATGGTGCTCCTGGGGATCATCAAAGATTTGGATATTTTTTTATAACCTAACGCTGACTTGTACTTTGCAACAACATTGTCCCTTACTTGTTTGGAGAGTTCCTTGGTCTTCATGGCAGTGTTTGGTTAGTGGTGCCTCTTGCTTAGGTGTTGCAGCCTCTGGTGCCTCTCAAAAAAGGTGTGTATATGTAATGACAGTTCATGTGACACTTAGATTGCATACAGGTGGACATCATTTCACTAATTATGTGACTTCTGAAGGTAATTGGTTGCACCAGAGCTTTTTATGGGCTTCATAACAAAGGGGGTGAATACATACGCACATGCCAATTTTCTGTTTTCTATTTCTAAAAAATAGTTTTATGTATATATCTTTCTCATTTCACTTCACCAACTTAGACTATTGTGTTCTTATCCATCACATAAAATTCAGATTAACAAATCATTGAACTTAAGGCTGTAATGTAACAAAATAGATAAAAAGTCAAGGGAGGTAAATACTTTTACAAGGCACTGTGTATATATCTGTATTCAAAGTTGCATGGTGCAAATATACAATAATTAGATTATTTAGAAGAATAATAAGAAAAGAGAGTCCTCCCACCAAGACAACAAAAAGGGCGTTTTTGCAGGAGTCGGGTTTGTAATTTCTGAACATGTGCAGGGATATTGGTAGGTGTCATACCCCCTTCCCTTCTCCCCATCTAGAAATATATGATATAAGGATGCTCCCTTATAGGGGCAGTTTCACCTCAACACAAGTTGATTTTATATGAAAATGTTCACTATGAGGTCCCAGTATATGCCTAACATGTTTATAACTTGCCTTTTATTGCTTCAAGACCTCTATATGTTAGATGATGAGAAGTGCTGGGGAACATTAATGTAATTGTCACAGTTTAGACCTCAGCTACATTTAGATTTGGCTCTTGAAGTTTCAACCCAATAAACTCACAGAACTCAGTGTTAGTAACAAAAATTGGACTTAAAATGGGTTGTACAACTCTCCACAAATAGGAGTAAATGTCAATCTTGGCACATTTCATACATTTTGTATATATAGTTAAATTCCTCAAAAGAGATCTCAATTATAAAATAAACTTAACTTAAGGTGGCACTGACCTTTCATGTTTTAAGTGCTGAAGACAGGCAAGGTGAAACTTCTTTAACAATGCTTCTATACTTATGCCTTACACAGATGCTAATAGTAGTAGTTTGTTACATACTTTACAAATGTGAAGGTTTTACTAAAATCCAGTAGCCTTTTAATATTTATTTCAATATATAATATATTTTTATTAGACTAATAAAATATGTAGCCAACATTGATATAGCCTCATAATACTGTATATCTACTTATGTAATTTACATGATACAATGTACCAAATGTAAAGAAGGTAATGGAAGTTTAAAAATGACATTTTAGAAAAATGTCCAAAAACTACACTTAGTGCCCCCAAACTGCATTGCATAGAAAACAAACAGCAAATAAAAAAACAATATTGGCATTGCAACATAAGTTTCTAAACAGATATAACATAACCAAAATCCTGATAATTCAAAAGTGGTTGGGAACATTGTATATAGATTTGATTAAAAATACACATGTATGACTTCATATGCATTCTTGGGTTCCTTGGTGGCCCAGTGGTTAGGATGCAGGTGCTTTCACCACATAATTCTGGGTTCAAATCCATCCAGGGAATGAAGAAGTCGTACTGGTCAGTACTGGGATGGGAGACCACCTGGGAATACCAGGAGCTTTAGGCTGTGGTCCACTGGAGAAGGATCTGGCAACCCACTCCAGTATCTCTGCCATGAAAACCAAGTGGATCAGCATGGTGTGTTGTCCGTGAGGTCACAGAGAGTTGGACATGACTGAGCAATGCCATTTACACATATGAGTTTGTTATATATGAATAATGTATTCAAATATAAATCAGCATTGTGCAATACACTAGAAAAAATATGGTGTGATTTTAAGTAATATAATACCGGGATATGAATTTTGACATGTTAATGTATGTATGATATATTATAGTTCAAAATGCCATAAAATGTAAGTTAAGTGCAATGAAAGTGACATTGCTATATATTATTACATACTAAATTATGGAGGCAGAGGGGCTTCAACAGTATGAGGTGGTGAAGATACTAGCTTGTGCTTACTGTCTATTTACTCTTTAGTAATATACCTAATCCCTGTCTAAATCGCTACCGTGCTGTGGTGAAGGGGCTTGTGTACTTCAATGAAGCTGTGAGCTATACCATGTATGGTTACCCAAGATGGGCAGGTCATAGCAGAATTGTCAGTCAAACTGTGGTCCACTGGAAAAGCAACTGGCAACCCCCAACAGTATCTTTGCCAAGAAAACCTTATGGATAAGCACAACTATGCGCAAGATGTGCCTGGCCTGCTGTGGTCCATATGGTCACAGAGAGTTGGTAAACTGAAAAACAAATACACCTAATAGTACTTCCTAATACTAGCAAAACTATAGCTTGTGAGGTTTCTCACTGCTATCAGAAAGAGAACATTTAGCAACCATAGCTTAGTACACTTAGTACACACGCAATGTGGAGCAAGACATTGATTGCTACAAGATCACTTTGAAAAGTACCATCACTAGATGCTTGCCATCACATAAATATTTAGTGTATCCAACTTATAGTTTAGTTAAAATATCAAATTCCACCCACTGACGACATTGCCAGTGCTGTGCTCAGCCTTCATTTACAAGACCAACTCTATTGTCTTTCAATGGGCTAAAAAGCTCCCTACATTTAGTTCAAAACACTTAAAAGATGCATTTTTACAGAATGCCATCAGTCCAGGTAATAAAACACAGATGATGAATGATTCACTGGCTAAGCTAAGGGATATTATTGAATGTTGTTGTTTGATTGAAGATTCCTTAGTAGAAAAACAAATGATGAAGCCCAGCTGAATCCAGTTATGTAAGTAATGATGGAAAGGTATCTAGAAGAATGATGACTTTTTAGGACGAACAGATAAATCACAGGCCCTAATCTTTAAACCATACCAAGGATATCCATTAGGCAAAATGTATAGTAAACCCACAAATACTCTATATGAACAGTATATTATAAAAAGGGGCTAGAAAATATGTATTGATTAGTGATCCAATATATAAATACATCAGTAGAGTATCAAGTGTAGTAAAATAATACAAATATTACAAAGTGATAAAAAAATCAATATATATTCCTTAAAAATTAGACTCAATTGAAAGTGTACCATTGCTGTTAATGTTCAATTAAAAGATGATTATGGTGATTTTTTGGGATAACTATTTGGAAATTAAAAATAAACACAACCAGTACATTTTTAGCTTTGATGCAAATATTTTTTTACGACCATCATTCATATACAGTATATTTGACAAATCAGTTTTCCTTCATTCAATCAACAAATCTACACAAAAATATCTGATAGGGGATGCTAGTACATTTCTATATAAAAAATGTATTTTGTGTCATTATAATTTACTTGCCGGCATAACATTTTTAAGCCTAGCAATGCTGTTTGCCACACAATGCGAGGCTCGGTATGAACGGTTTCTCTCTCCTTCCCTTGTTCTGTGTCCTCTCGATCTTCTCTCCCCTCTCTGCGAGCCTTGCAATGAGCGCCTTCAGCACCCATTGCCGGTCTCATAATGAGCGCCCTTGGCGCTCATTGCGGGCCCCCCGTCTCAAATGACGGGATAATATTTATTTTTTCTCCCCACAATGTCTCTTCCACCACTCCCTCCCTGTGTCTCTTTGCCCCCCTCTCCCTCCCTTATGTCTCTTCCCCCCTCCCTGTGTCTCTTTGCTCCCTCTCCCTTGCCTGTGTCTCTTTCCCCCTCTCCCTCCCCTGTGTCTCTTCCCCCTCTCTCCACTGTGTCTCTTTGTTCCCCTCTCCCTCCCATGTACCTCTTTCTCCCTTCTCCCCCCCCTGTGTCTCCTTGCCCCGCTCTTCCTCCCCTGTGTCTCTTTCCCCCTCTCCCTCCCCTGTGTCTCTTTGCCCCTTCTCTGTGTCTCTTCCCCCTCTCGCTCCCGTGTCTCTTTTCCCCCCTCTCCTCCATCTCTCACCTCTGTGTCTCTTCCCCCCAATCCCTCCCAGTGTCTATTTCCCCCCTCTCCCTCTTGTGTCTCTTTTTCCCCCCTCTCCCTCCCCCGTGTCTCTCCCCCCCCCCTCCCTCCCCTGTGTCTCTTTCCCCCTTTCTCCCTCCCCTGTTTCTGTTTCTCCCCTCTCCCTCCCCTTTGTCTCCCCCTTCTCCCTCCCTGTGTCGCATTGCCCTGTCTCCCTCTGTCTCATTTGCCATTTACGGGTATGAAAGCATTTGCGGGCTTAGGGAAATCGAACAATTAAAAAGCAATTTGCAGGCCAGGCTGTTAGTTACGGGTTTAACCGTCACCATTTTTTTCAAGGCCATAACTCAGAAGCTGTTCTGAGTCCGCAAAAAGATGCTGATTGAATAGCAAATTAGCTTGCAACCTCACTTACGTGCTCCCTACCTCTCCCCGTGCGCCCATTTCAGCCCTCACCACCCCCCCACCCCATCTTGTGATTCTATTGCAGGCCTCGAGGGTTTAACCGTCAGTCCTGGCACACTGAAAAAAATATTGTACATCACATCCTGTTGCTGGTAAGAGAGAAGAGAGAGCTCTGACTGTCTGATACTAAACTTGCAGCTGCTTATCTCTCCTTGCAGTTAACTTAACCCAGCTTCATTCTATTGATGGATTCATGGGGATAGCAACATTGCACAGATGATTCGCTTTTTCGGCAAGTTTCCATACTCATTACCTATGCAGCTGCTTTTTGGGGTGGGGGGTAGGACTATACAGGTAACAACTAATTAAAAAAAATAAACACAATTTATATTTCACAGCAGGTTTGATAAATTCATCATGCCTTTAAAATTCTTATTAAATATATGTGTGATATATATTTATGTGCCCCCTTCTGGGTCACTACCTTATCATTGTGAAGGGGCTTCAATAAAGCTTTGAGCTATACCATGTATGGTCACCCAAGATGGGAAGGTCATAGCAGAGAGGTCAGACAATTGTGGTACAAAGGAGAAGGAACTGGCAACCGACTCCAGTATCTTTGCCAAGATAACCTTATGGATAAGTGCTACAAGAGACATAACAATAGATGTGTCTGATGTGTTGTGGTACAAGGAGAATTGAACAACAACAATATTCATGTGCAAAGGTATTTTGCATTATTTTATGCTTTCTTGATATTGAGAAGAATAAGTTCAGCTACAATCCCATATTTGTAGTAGTTATTATTTAAACTGCCTTACAAATAGATTCAACATACATATCATATATTTTTTATTCCAACATAACATACAATGTTTTTTACTTATGCTACATGTTGCTTTCCTGAGGCTCTCCTGTATATGATTATTCTTTTTTTATATTTCTAATCTTTAAAATAAAAAAAATCAGTATTTTCAACTGGAAGAAAAAATTCCAATCTGATCCCACATCTATGATTAATGTTCTGGTATATGCTGGTTTAGATTTAATGTAGAGGTAGAATTTGGAAAAGACAAGAATGTCTGTAATGAGACAACCGACTTGGCTCCAATAATAATAAGGCAACATCCTTTACAACACTATATGTCACCCATCGCTGCTGTCTGCATAATTACAACACAGGGATATTGAACCTGTCCTGAGTTTGACATAGTCTCTTTACAAGATACTGCACAAAAAGGAGACAGAAAGTCTGCAAAGACTGAATATGTTTAGAAGAGTGGAAGAAAGGCTGTAGAAATGAGAAATAAGTTACTGTGGAACAATCTGATAGAGTACTTTCAAAATGAAGAAGGTTTAAACAAGGTCAAACAGCAAAGGTTGTTATTGATGGATTTTTGCAAAACAAATCAAAGAGCGTAGCCAGGTAAAACGCGTATTTGTCTCTCACGGATAGTTCTATTAGAGGGAATGCTAAAATGATTCTCTCGAAGCGCCAGCATTTCAGATCAAGATAGAGGTAAATGTGTGAGCTGTTTTCACATTGTCATCTCATCTCTGTATTACTTAAGAACTCTGATACATTTCTTCATATGCTATGTTATAAACTGAATTAATATAGTGTGACTGTTTGATGTATACTTTAAATTAACACTGTGTCACTCATATAATTAGAATATCCTTCATCAAGCTGTAACACAAGGAAGGGGTGTTGCTAGATTTAAAAAAAAAACTGGGGCATGGAGTCTGGGTAAAGCTTAATTGGAAAAAGTGGGGCTCCATATATGGTATAATATATAAAATTATAGCCAATAATAAGTACATTCAATGGAAACATTTTGTTGCTGCTGTTTAGTCATTCGGTTGCATCCAACTCTCCGTGACCCTATGGACCACACTACGTCAGGTACATCTCTCAGTTACTGTCCCTCTGAGCTCCATCAAGTTCATTCCTTCAGTCACCTCATATATCCATCTCTGCTTCTATTGTCTCCTTCCTGTGCCTTCAATCTTTCTCAGCATCAGAATCAGGTAATCCTACCATCTCATGATATGGCCAAAATATTTGAGCTTTAGCCAACATTCAAAGATGTAAATTTGATGGCGCTCAGCCTTCTTTATGGTCCAGCTCTCACATCCGTATGTTACTACTTGGAATACCATAGTTCTAACAATGCAGACCTTTGTTGACAGTGTAATATCTTTACTTTTTGCTAGCTTGTCAAAGATGGCCATAGCTTTCCTCCCCAGAAGTAGCATCATTGGTATCTGAGGTTGTTGATATTTCTTCCAGCAATATTGATTCCAGCTCTGGATTCATCCACGCTGGCCTTACAAAGTATGTGCTCTATGTATACGTTGAATAAATAAGGTGACAATATAAAACCTTGTTGCACACCTTTCCCAATCTTGAACCATTTGCTTGTTTCATGTTCGCTTCTGACTGTGGCTTCTTGGTCAGACAGACTCCTCAGGAGGCAGATGACATGGTATGGTACCCACATTTCTTTAAGAACTTGCCACATTTTGTTGTGATCCACACAATCAAAGGCTTTAGAATAATTTATGATGCAGAAGTAAATGTTTTTTTTCTGGAACTTGCTGTCTCTATTATCCATCAGACATTGGCAATTTGATCTCTTGTGCCTCTTCTTCTGAGAAACCCGGCTTGCACATCTGGTAGTTCTCAGTCCATGCATTGTTGGAGTTGAGTTTGTAGGATCTTAAGCATTACCTTGCTGGCATGGCAAATGAGTGCAATTTTTCAATGATTGAAGCACTCTTTGGCAGTGCCTTTTTGGGGATTGGGATGTAGAATGACCTTTTCCAGTCCACTGGCCACTGTTGCATTTTCCAAATGTGTTGGCATAAGGCAAGCAACACTTTAACAGCATCTTCTTGTAGGAATTTGAATAGTTGGGATTCCATCACCTCCTGCAGCCTTGTTATCAGCAAGACATCCTAGGGCCCATCTCACTTCGCTCTCCAAGATGTCTGGCTCCAGCTTATTGGACAAATTATTGAGGTCATCACTGCTGTAAAGATCCTTCCTGTATAGATCTTCAGTGTATTCCTGCCACCTCTTCTTTATCTGATCTTCTTCTGTTAAATCCCTACCATTTTTGTCTTTTAGGAAAGGTGCCTTTGAGTTCTCCAATTTTTTTAAAGAGATCTCTTGATTTACCCATTCAGTTATCTTCTTCGATCTCTTTACATCACTCATTGTAGAATGTCTCTTTGTCTCTTCTTGCTAACCTCTGGAATTCTGTATTCAGTTGGACAAATATTTTCCTATCTCCGCTACCTTTCGCTTTCCTTCTCTCCTGAGCTACTTTCAAAGCCTCATCAGACAGCCAGTTTGCCTTCTTACTTTTCTTTCATTTAAGCGCACAAGGGGTAAAGCCATGGTCGGAATTACACACTGCCTCCTTCCGACTTCGACATCCGTCTAACTGGGTTCCCTTTCCTGCGAGCATAGGCGATGCAGGGGGTGGGACAAGGCGGTCTAGCCGTGTCAGTATCCCCGGATGTACCGCTTTAACACTCCAGGGTACTGACACGCCCAGACCGCCAGGGAGGTTAAGGACATTTTTTGTTGCTGTTTCCTGTTACAAATGCATTTTACTACACCAACCAAACATCTAAACTGATATCTCTTTCTAATGGGTTTTTCATTGCCTATAATTACCAATTAACCTTGGAGTTTTAATGCATTGTTTTCGGTGTAAAGCCAACTGAACGGACTGAGGGCCTCATTCAATTGCGATCCGGCCAATTAATTAGGGCACTATATAAGAACAGAGCATATTTTTTTACAGAAGTTTTTAGTTAGTGAAGACCTTGCTTTTGGGTAGATGTTTACTAACTAAAAACTTCTTTAAAAAATATATGTTATGTGCTTATTTAGAGCCTTATTCAGTTGGCCAAATTGCAATTGAATGAGGGTCTGAGCATGCTCGGATCTAAGGAGTTAATTGTTTTTGCTAAATTGTGATAATTAAACATACACTACCTGGAATAAAAGACTGTATGAAGACTGAAAAAAATAGAAAGAACAATCTATCTAAAATAGTAACTACCACAAATCCCAGGGTAACATCTTTACGCATCCCCTTAAAATATACATATACCATCTGACCTTCATTAAATTCTCTAGCTACAAATAATATAATAATGGACCCCTTTTTGATTTTGTATTAATTATTTTAAACACCTTTATTAAAAGTTATGTTTTGTACAAAAAGATCCTTATATTGTTAGAATTATATTAAATGCCTCTGCATGACCTTTCTATCTCATTCACTCTTCTACTGATAGACCTCTCTGTCAGTCCCTCCACTGGCTTGTTATAATTTGCAGAGAAAAACTTGATCATACTAAAAATGGCCTCCAACGACTTCAGCAGACTTCTCTCTACCCTCAAAGTTGTTGAAGAGAACCTAAATGCATTTTTGCCTAATGTGAAGGGAAGGATACAGATAAAAACTCCCACCAGGACAACCTCCTAGAGAAAGTATATTTGCTGAAGTCAATTGAATGAAATAATATTGTATGTGGTCACTTAATGCTACTACAGTGGTCCTTTAATGCTCTGTGCTATACATAATACTGTTGAATGGTGTGTATATATATATATATATATATATATATATATATATATATATATATACACATATACATATATATATATATTTGTTTATGTGTGTGTGTGTATATATAACACACCTTCTTAAAATAGCAGACACAGGATTTGCTTAGCAGTAAGTATCTCTGAATTATGTATTTAATTAATTTGTAAGAATTCAAGTTAAAGGGTCACTATTTATTTAGTTACTAATTAGTTAGAAAATTGGTATTTGAATAAAAACAAATCAACTAGCATTTGAAATGTACATTCTTACCTTTTATAGATCTGCCTCTCTCTATCCCATAAAAGGCCCAGGTGTAGGGAAGTAAGCAGATAAACAATATTATCAGATAAATACTTCTATCAGGAAAGTGCCCCAAGACATCTCATCTCTCCACTATAAACATGATTGGGGGGGGGGGGGGGAGCAGAATATCCACTAAAATGCAAAATACTACATTTTAAATGTAAGATTTATTGTGTTTTTTGGCTACATATATTGATTTTATTTCTATTCAAAAACTAAATATGCAAATGAAACCCTGTTGTATAAGTAATGCCTTTAATGGACATGTAAGTACCTGCTTTGTATTCTCCAGACTCACCTGTGGTCTGGGGTGACCAGTAACTAGACACGTCAGCTCTAGAGTCTCTCCTTCCCGTATTGTGTAGACTCTTTCTGAATACCGCTCCTCCTCAATGGTACAGGCCAGGCCCGAGTGGATTATCCTTACAGTGGGTGGGGCTGTCCGAAGAAGAAAGAAATAAACACAAAATAGGTAAGTAAATATGCTGAATAATACAATAAATGCCATTAATAATGCTTTTTTGAAGCTGTCTAAATGTATACCAATAAAAACTTTAATCAGGATGGGAAGCTTTACTTTGCTACATTATAGTATAAGAGGGCTACATTTGTCGCAATGTTGTGTGTTGCCATACCACAACTTAATCAAAGTTGTACAAATAAGGTTTAATTAATAAAACATTCCATCATTTTTATTCTACTGAATAGGTTTCTGTATGTTATATATAAATGTAAAGGTCCCGTGTAGTCCAAACATTTCTAACATCACATTTTAAACATTATACATTTTTTTGAATGCATTATGTAAATAATTAATCTATAGTAGCCAAATTACATTAAATATAGACAGGATAGGATTGTTTTCTCTGTCTCTGCCCTGATAAACTATAATGAGTATTCTGAATTGCAACATATGGTGTTCTTCTTACCATTGGTTTTAGTGCAACTTCTATAAGATGTGTATATACAAGGACATGATTGTGTGTTAAGTGGGGCAGTGGTGTCCGATTCTCCGTAACCCTATGGACCACAGCATGCCAGTCACATCTTGTGTCTGGGTGTGCCAGTCCATATGTTTTGCATGTAAATGATACTGGAGTGGGTAACCTCTCTGCTATGATCTGCCCATCTTGGGTGACCCTACATGGTATAGCTCACAACTTCATTGAGGTACACAAGCCCCTTAACCACAACAAGGTAGTGATCCAGAAGGGGCCTACATCAGTGTCTTATAATAAATCTAGTGTAGATAATGTTATTGCAGGTGTCACTATCCCATATCTCCCAACTGCCACTATTTTGGTTATCCCACTTTTCAGGTAAAATTGAATAATCCCAAATTTCCCTCTTTTAAAGTAAAGCCCATATTTTTGAGAAATATAGCCCACACCATACCCAATCATTCTGCTTTCTCCAGTTGTTTCTCAAAATCCATGTTAAATAAAGAAGCCTGAATATATGTTTATCTAAAAACTTTGTTTATTAATTGTACAGAATTCTGTCAACACTTCCTACCTAATAGTACACTGACTTGCAAGTATATAATTGCCCCTCCATGTCTATTGTTGGGAGGTCTACTATTACACAATGTACTACATTTTCAGCAAGGTTACAGTATACTTTAGACTTCAGTTTCCAATGTACATATTTAATGCTTAAATCTGGACACTACCCATCCTTTTTCACAAAGTGACCATAACTTATTATATTGCTATTTATTCAGCACCGTTTCTCAGCTTATAATATTAAATCCTGTATTTCCTGTATCTAGGCCTGAAATAAAACTTCTGTATCCTGAGATGACCCGCGCGCGGCGTCTATGTGATTGCTACATACAGTTTCTATAATAATTTCCAAGGGAAAACAGATTTCATTTTTGTTACATCTGGATTGATTACAGTAGGAAACTTTTAGCAGATAAGTTAATAGAAAACATGTTTGTGACAAGGATTTGATTGTTCTGTTGTATTTCCCAAATCAGTCCCAAATGCGAGTATATAAAGTCATCACGAATAACTGTTAGGCATTTTGCAGCTGTTAACCTCTTCACTGGCCCATAACATCATGGAGTAGTTTCCATTTATAGTTGTACTGATTAGCAGTTACATTATCTGTGATTTGGTTGTTCCACTCATGTGCCCACGTAGTATGTGACCCAGTGTCTGATTGGTTCTTTAAAGGACCATAATGGTCAATTCTTTTTTTTTTCCTTATGGTATCTGAAATAACTAAACATGATAATATGCAAAATATATCTAGAAAGAATTAAAGAAATACATATACAATATTTATATTTTGCACTGTTGATGTTTAGTCGCTCAGTTGCCAGTTTATTCTCCAGTGGACCTCTCTGCCTTGGGTGACCCTACATGGTTTAGCTCAATGCTTCATTGAGCTATACAAGCCAATTTACCACGACAAGGTAGCAATCCAGAAGGTTTTGCAATTATTCTTTACTGAGCTGCTCCATTTTTCATTCTTACCTGCCTATTACTTTCTCAGGTGGATGAGTCCTTATAAACTAATCAGCCTCCTTATAACTCTGTAGAGAGCACTAGAAGATGTAGCTGACAATTTTCCATTGTAGTATTACTCTGAAATCTTCTTCATTGTAATCTCTTATCCTGAACACTTGAACTTAAAAAATAAGGCGTGAGAGTCATAATTTAGGTGAGAAGTGCATGTTAGGTTGTAGGGTTTGTTTAGGAAAAACATTACATCTTTACCATCCACTCAGCAGAATCTCACTCTCCAAATGCCATTTTGCCAGTTCTATCTACCATCAGTACTGAAGCTCTGGTAATACCACAAGACCTTATCCAATCCACTCAGCAGAATCTCACTCTCCAAATGCCATTTTGCCAGTTCTATCTACCATCAGTACTGAAGCTCTGGTAATACCACAAGACCTTATCCAATCCACTCAGCAGAATCTCACTCTCCAAATGCCATTTTGCCAGTTCTATCTACCATCAGGACTGAAGCTTTACTAATACCACTAGACCTCATCCAATCCACTCAGCAGAATCTCACTCTCCAAATGCCATTTTGCCAGTTCTATCTACCATCAGGACTGAAGCTTTACTAATACCACTAGACCTCATCCAATCCACTCAGCAGAATCTCACTCTCCAAATGCCATTTTGCCAGTTCTATCTACCATCAGGACTGAAGCTTTACTAATACCACTAGACCTCATCCAATCCACTCAGCAGAATCTCACTCTCCAAATGCCATTTTGCCAGTTCTATCTACCATCAGGACTGAAGCTTTACTAATACCACTAGACCTCATCCAATCCACTCAGCAGAATCTCACTCTCCAAATGCCATTTTGCCAGTTCTATCTACAATCGGGACTGAAGCTCTTCTAATACCACTAGACCTCATCCAATCCACTCAGCAGAATCTCACTCTCCAAATGCCATTTTGCCAGTTCTATCTACAATCGGGACTGAAGCTCTTCTAATACCACTAGACCTCATCCAATCCACTCAGCAGAATCTCACTCTCCAGATGCCATTTTGACAGCTCTATCTACCATCAGGACTGAAGCTCTGCTCATACCACTAGACCTCATCCAATCCACTCAGCAGAATCTCACTCTCCAAATGCCATTTTGCCAGTTCTATCTACAATCGGGACTGAAGCTCTTCTAATACCACTAGACCTCATCCAATCCACTCAGCAGAATCTCACTCTCCAAATGCCATTTTGCCAGTTCTATCTACCATCAGGACTGAAGCTCTACTAATACCACTAGACCTCATCCAATCCACTCAGCAGAATCTCTCTCTCCAAAGGCCATTTTGCCAGGTCTATCTACCATCGGGACTGAAACTCTACTAATACCACTAGACCTCATCCAATACCTTAATCACTAATTAACCCTCTACTCTCTTTTCAATTACTTGCCAGGTCCTTGTTTCTTCCTTTTAATTACTTCTCCTTTTCTTTCATCAATCCCTTTAGATTGTAAGTTTGCAAGTTTTCAGTCATTCATGCTGTCTTGAAAAAATCACTGTGTGTAATTTAAACTAAAAAACAGGGCTGTCTAGATTTTTTAACATGTGTTTAATATTGTATTTTCATTTTTCTTTTCTTTATACTAAAAAACGGTAGTAATAATAATAATGTTTGTAAAATATGTGACAAACTTTTCAGCTATGTCAGCCATGGACATAAAAAAAGAAAATCTTAATTTTAGCTGACTTTGCTTGTGTATAGAATGTTCCATTATGTTGGTCTACAGCACTTTCTGGTTAGAACATGAGGTGGCTTGCCTTTCTATTGATCAATAAAATAAATGGTGTCCGAGGATGAAACATGAGAGAGATTATTTGATACCTACCCCCGGACATGCTGAGCCTTAGACAGCTACAAGGTAAACCTCAAAACCTGCTCATGTAGAACTGCTGTCACAAGCTTCACCTAAATATTCTGGATGTCTCCAGGGAAAAGCTATTGTTCAAATAAACACAAATATTAGAAACTCTTCTACTTAAAATATATCTTTATGATCTTTTCCCCACCATTTTCATCATATAATGGTCCTAATTAGACATTAGTGAATATGGCATAATGCTGGTCTGGTCTCCTGGCCTGGTCTCAACTTTGGACATTAGAGAATCAATACCATTATCTCCATGAAAATTAAACAAATGTATTCAACCAGAATGAGTCACATTTTGGTGCCTTTACTACAGTTTAAGTGAATGTGCCTGAACAGGGAACATTAATGTGTTTTTTTTGGGAGTCCGTATTTGAAAGAGCCACAGGAGTGTGGAAAAATAGAAGAAATTAAGCCTTTTACAAAATAATACTTCTCCTTTCTGTGAAAAAAAATAGTACTTGAAAATGCACTTTAATGCGGGTATGTATCTATAGCTTCTGACTGTGTTTCTTTAGCTTTTAGTACAAATGAATCAAGCCCCAACTAAACTAAGTTAAAATAATTTGCTTATATTGACAATCATAGGATTTTGAGCTCAGTGCTTGATTGCACTATATGATGTACATTAGTGTGGATTAATACAATCGGAACATAGTACAAAAAAAACAGATTTATGTAGCAAATTCCTATGTGCCCACGTACTGTACTCTCATTTTTTAAATGGCTCCATGCTGGCGTCATCAAAACCACTAAAATGCAGTCAATGCCTGTACGTATATTGAATATTGAAACTGATGTGTTGTCCATTAGTGTATTTTTCCAGTCAAGTATTTAACATTTTCAGTTTGTACACATTTCTGTAAGCATTTAGTGCATTTTGGATTCTACTTGCCAGTGAGCCATCACCAAGGTTTGCCATTTTCTCTTGTTTGCCAACCATAGACCAAGCTTCAATTACCATTCCACTACCTCTCCTTCTCTCTCACTCTCTGTCTCCTCTCTTCTCACCCATTTTCCTAATCTCTTCTCTCTTCTTTGCTTTCTCTATATCGCACTTATCTTCTACTTTTCTTCTCTCAACGTATCTCCTCCCTCTCTGTTTAGTTATTTCTGTCTATATCTCTCTCACATTTCAATTATATTCCTGAAAAATGTTAAACTCAGCCTTGTATATTCTTGGTGGTTATACCAGTGCTCTGTCTGGAAAAAGATGAAGGACCTCATATTTGATGTCAATAGAAGGACCACTGTGTTGACGTTTTCATTTAAAAAAATTAGAAAAATGATTGTCCATACTAAAGCAATCTCCTTCTGGATCACTAACTTGTCGTGGTGAAGAGGCTTGTGTACTTCAATGAAGCTGTAAACTATACTAAGTCAGGTCACCCAAGATGGGCAGAGAAGTCAAACAAATTGCGGTTCATTGGAGAAGGAACTGGTAAACCACTCCAGTATCTTTGCCATGAAAACCATATGGATGAGCACAACTAAACGTAAGATGTATCTGGCGTGTTGGTAGGGTCACGGAGAGTCAGACACGACTGAATGAATAAACAACAACTAAAGTAATATATTAATATTATCAAAAGAGAGATTATTAAATTAAATGTATATTAAGTACCTGTCCAATTCACAAATATAGCTCTAAAACAAAATATCAACTATAGAATACAACAAATATGTATTAATTGATTATAAACTATTACCAGAAGAAACCTTAATTAGCTTGTCTGCCTGCTCAAAACATCTTAGTATTGAAGTCAAACAGCAAATTTGGCTACACACATAGGCCCCTATTCAATTCCAAGCCCGTAATTACCTTCAAACAGAACTTTTAGCTGCGCGTTACAACATTTTTACATATATAGATGAATTTAATTGACTCAAGCCCTCAATAGCATTTTAAAATACAGTATTGTGTGTTTATTTGCTTTTACAGTGCTACGAACAGGTGTTTAACCCACTTGCTATTCCTATCTAGGACTTGTAGAATTTTTTTATACATTTGCCATTTACGAGTTTGAAGGCGATTGCGGGCTTGTGGAATTGTTGTAATTAAATATGGATTGTGTGTCTTTAGCACTGGTTACATTTTTGACAACCGCAGTGCATTTGAGCCTATAACTCGCAAATGGAATGTGAGTAGCAAAATAAAGTCAATTAAATATCAGTAAAATTTACGGGCTCCATTACAGGCTCATGTAATTGCGATTTGGACAATTAAATAGGGACCATATTCAGCATGTCTAGAATTTACATTATTTTCTTTGTATCGTCTGTCCCAATATTTTCTTTTTATTTGCCATGTATTATAAAACCCATGAAATAAATATTTTTCTACTAAATTATCAAAGTAGTGAATTATACTATATATATATATATATCCTTTAGGTTTTTAGTCTGGGAGTTTCAATCTCACAAGGTGCTTTGGGGAAAACACTATGGACACTGGATTTGAGGCTCAAAAACAGGGCCCTCCTTGCTTTGTTTTGTTTAATTTGTATATATCTTTGTCTTGAACTTATCTTATGTACAGCGCTACGGAATATGTTGGTGTGTTATAAATAAACAATAATAATAATAACAGAAAATAATAACAGACTTTTCAATGGTACAATACATTACAGGCATATTATTTGATATATATATATATATATATATATATATATATATATATATATATATATATTTTAAATACTCATCAACATTTTTGTTTATAGGAAGAAAAAAAATCTATTTAATATACATTCCTTTAAAGACTAGTGCACCTATAGATTATGGCTATTCTAACATGCACACAGACCAGGACAGCTGAACTAAATATAAGAAGAAATAAATGAAAAGCTGACCATTTAATAAAGCACATTCTATAAATCAGTTTCTCTAAGTCTTTCAAATGAGTAAAAATAGACAAGAGTTCATTAAAAATCAGTTTACAGAACGTGTTGGCTTCATTTGTAGTAAGCAACTACAAGGCTGAGAGGCATTTACTTCCCTCAAGAGAAATGGGCCAGGGATATGGAGACAGAAAGTCAAAGCCATAGCTGTTTATTAAACACAAAGCTTCTATTTTACAAAACTCTAAATGATTGAATTGCTGGCTTTCCCTGGAATACTTATGAACTGTGATTTATTCTGTTCAACCTCATTTCCCTGTGAAAAGATAGCTCCAAGCAACAATCCAATCTTAGATTCTGGAACCTGTACATTCTGAAATAATGATATTTATTGTAGCACAGATTTGACAGTGTAAATAATGCTGTACACTAAATGAGTCACTGTGCAGTATGGCTTACAATCTATTTTGCTAGATAACGGGGGTAGGGTCTTCTACATCAATTAATTTTTTTAGATGTTGAGTCTCTAAAATATTTCAACAACTGCAATCTAAATGCTTTTTTTCAGTACCTATATATTTTGTTTAGTCGTTCTGTTGTGTCTGACTCACTGTGACCCTATGGACCGCAGCACGCCAGTCACATCTTGTGTGTGGATGTGCTCATTCATGAGGTTTTCATGGCAAAAGTACTGAAGTGGGTTGCCAGTTCCTTCTCCAGTGGACCGTGATTTGTCTGACCTGTCTGCTATGACATGCACATCTTGGGTGACCCTTCATGGTATAATTCAGAGCTTCACTGAGGTACACAAGCCCCTTCACTACGTCATGGTAGTGACCCACAAGGGGAGTACCTAGAGTGGATATAAAAAGTCCTCACACCCCTGTTAAAATGTCAGGTTTCTGTGCTGTAAAAAAATGAGATAAAGATAAATCATTTCCGAATTTTTTCCACCTTTAATGTGACCTATAAACTGTACAACTCAATTAAAAAACAAACTGAAATATTTTAGGTAGAGGGAAGAAAAAATATAAAAATAAAATATGGTTGCATAAGTATGCACACTGTTAAAATAATACTTTGTTGAAGCACCTTTTGATTTTATTACAGCACTCAGTCTTTTTGGGTATGAGTCTATCAGCATGGCACATTTTTACTTGGCAATATTTGCCCACTCTTCTTTGCAAAAACACTCCAAATCTGTCAGATTGCGAGGGCATCTCCTGTGCGCAGCCCTCTTCAGATCACCCCACAGATTTTCAATCGGATTCAGGTCTGGGCTCTGGCTGGTCCATTCCAAAACTTTAATCTTCTTCTGGTGAAGCCATTCCTTTGTTGATTTGGATGTATGCTTTGGGTCGTTGTCGTGCTGAAAGATGAAGTTCCTCTTCATGTTCAGCTTTCTAGCAGAAGCCTGGAGGTTTTGTGCCAATATTGACTGGTATTTGGAACTGTTCATAATTCCCTCTATCTTAACTAAGGCCCCAGTTCCAGCTGAAGAAAAACAGCCCCAAAGCATGATGCTGCCACCACCATGCTTCACTGTGGGTATGGTGTTCTTTTGGTGGTGTGCAGTGTTGTTTTTGCGCCAAACATATCTTTTGGAATTATGGCCAAAAAGTTCAACCTTGGTTTCATCAGACTATAACACCTTTTCCCACATGCTTTTGGGAGACTTCAGATGTGTTTTTGCAAAATGTAGCCTGGCTTGGATGTTTTTCTTCGTAAGAAAAGGCTTTCGTCTTGCCACTCTACCCCATAGCCCAGACATATGACACATGTACCACACAGCCAGTACTTGCCAGATATTCCTGCAGCTCCTTTAATGTTGCTGTAGGCCTCTTGGTAGCCTCCAAGACCAGTTTTCTTCTCGTCTTTTCATCAATTTTGGAGGGAGCTCCAGTTCTTGGTAATGTCACTGTTGTGCATATTTTCTCCACTTGATGATGACACTGTGTTCCATGGTATATCTAATGCCTTGGAATTTCTTTTGTACCCTTCTCCTGATTGATACCTTTTAACAATGAGATCCCTCTGATGCTTTGGAAGCTCTCTGTGGACCATGGCTTTTGCTGTGGGATGCGACTAAGAACATTTCAGGAAAGACCAACTAGAGCAGCTGAACTTTATTTGGGGTTAATCAGAGGCACTTTAAATGATGGCAGGTGTATGCTGACTCCTATTTAACATGATTTGAAATGTTATTGCTTAATTCTGAACACAGCTACATCCCAAGTTATAAGAGGGTGTGCAGACTTATGCAACCACATTATTTTTCTTTTTTTTTTCTTCCCTCCACCTAAAATATTTAGTTTGTTTTTCAATTGAGTTGTACAGTTTATAGGTCACATTAAAGGTGGAAAAAGTTCTGAAATGATTTATCTTTGTCTCATTTTTTTACAGCACAGAAACCTAATATTTTAACAGGGGTGTGTAGACGTTTTATATCCACTGTATATAACTATCTTTAAAAACCCGTGGATGCCGCCCTCTGCATTATCTGCCTCCAGTAGGAATAATATGGAATTCAAATCACAAAGTGATACAAATCATATACTAGACTAACTGAAATTCAACATCTATTGACATTTATATTTTTTTCTATAGATTAGATCGATTCAATATAGGTATACGGTAATTATTTTCATATTTCTCTTTTTTACATATTCATTGTATATTTTCAAATATATATAGATAGATAGATAGATAGATAGATAACTTCCAAGTAGTGCATTTTTCTACAAACTGCATGTTACCTATTACGGAGGAGAATGAAAATGTCAAAATTGTAGGGATGACAAAAATACAAGGCTGTATCAGGGATGGCTTTGTATCTCCAACAGTTTCCTCCCTCTTGTAACTCTCTAGTTCCAGAAGTCCACCTCCTAGCGGAGAGTCTGTGAACTGTAGTCTTTCTTTCTTTTATACCAAGGAACATTTTGAGGTGTGAAATGAGGAGGCTTTCACCTCTTCACAGGGAAGCGCCCCTAGGCAGCTGCCTAATTGGCCTAACGATAAATCCGGCCATGATTATCAATTAAAGTGTGCTTTTCTAAGATGTAAAGAATACTTTTCTCCTATTCGTTCTAATTCTATCCTAGGGACTTGAAAGAGGGCTACAGTAATTTATAATTATCCCAAAGAGTGATATATTGCTACTATTTGTATGTTGTTTTGTTACAAAGATTGTGTACAGAATTTTTTTGGGTGTGAACTCAGCTTTGATATTTGATATCTATTATTTTCATTAGTACATCTGCTCTTCTATCATATTATAATTTTTTTAAAGCACTACATTGGTCCTTTAAGATGTTATGGTTGTAAAAAAAGAAATGAAGCTGTAGAAGGAATCCTCCGTAGCCGTCTCTTTGATTAAATGTCTCTGCCCTGCACTACTGACCCATAAAAGAACCTTATTAATGGTGTAAACCTACAATAAACAAAATGTATTTAGGATTTCTGCTATGTATTAACTGTATATGTTTTAATATACCTTAAATTATTACAACCTGTCATGTCTCCAAAATAGAATTATGTGTTAAATGTAGTAAATTTCCACTGAATGCAAAAAGAAAGCATTAATATATTTTTATTTGAGTTATTTATTGTGTTTGAGGGAATTTTTATTGAATCCTTTTTATGATATACAGCCGGCATTGCAGGAAAAAATCCATTCACTGCAGTGAATAAAATGAGTGGGGGGAGAAAAAGCATGAAGTCAAAAAAGTATAATAAATTAGTCATGAAGGGCCCCAAAACAATTTCATGTTTCTAGATGAAAGATATTGGCGCAGTGACGTGACCTCTTTTTCCCCCTCATCTCAATATCATTATGTTAGTGGCTCCTATTTTGTGTACCATTTTTCCGGCAGTGGCCTAGATTAGTTTATCAAACACTATAGTGGCAATTTGTTTACTGCACAGCAGACTTGCTTGTAGAATGGAATTGAGAGAAAATTCATCTTGTGATATCCACCAAGGGAGTACTGGATATGCCATTAAACTTGAGACATATGCATAAAATCAGGCACATAATAAAAACAAGGAAAAGATGGCGATACTGCTAGTATTAATCTTCACACTCTGATGTTCTCAGGAGAGCCAATAGATTCATAGTCTATATGATTGTGGCCCATAAAACAGTACATGTGTCTCAAGAGATATAATAATTTCTAGGTATTATATTTATGCTTTAATAAATGTGACCATTTACTGCATGGAATCCGTGCATTGTTTTTATACGCTGCTTGCAATGGTAGAGCTACCGAATGTGCAGCTGGTACAGATCACCAGAGCCCCCCCTCAGGTTAGGTGCCTGCTCATACTGGCAGCGGCATGAAGTAAAGGGAGCTGCTTATTTTATTAGGAGAGAGTGGTAGAGAAGTTTTTTAATAGAAAGGTAATCAAATCATCCTTGGGGGAATCAGACCATCTACATATATTTTCTTGGCTTTTTACTAAATTCCACTGTCACCATCCTTGTAGATGCAAATGTTGGGCTTCTTCCCTGGTGTCTAGTGGAAGGAAGCAGACCAGGGCACATATATATTTAGAGGGAGACAGGGGAGAGAGAAGGGAAGGGGAGAGAAGGGAGAGGGAGAGCAAGGGGGTCGAGAAGGAGGGGGGATATAGAAACAGAGAAGGAGAGAGAGAGGGAGAGAGAGGAATAGATGGAGAGGGGGAGAGTGAGAGAGGGAGAACGAGAGAGAGGGAGAGAGAGAGAAGAAGAGAAAGAGATGGAGAGGGAGAGAAAGAAAATGGGAGGGGGAGAGGGAGAGAGGGGGAAAGAGAGAGAGGGAGAGAGAGAAAATGGAGAGAGAAAGAAGGGAGAGAGAGGGGGTAGAGAAGGAGAGAGAGGGAGAGAGAGAGAGAGAGAGGGAGGAAGACGAAACGAGAGGGGGAGATAGAAACAGAGAAGGAGAGAGAGAGAGGAAGAGAAAGAGATGGAGAGGGAGGGAGGGAGGGAGAAAGAGAGGGAGAGAGAAGGTGGGGGAAAGAGAGGGAGAGAGAAGGGA